>QEPC01008313.1:341054-354904 GCA_003113815.1 Sphenodon punctatus
GCAGTTTTGAGGCTATGCTGCGTGCCTGAGGAAGGGCCTTGTGTGGCCCAAAACCTTGCTCATTTTCAACAACAGCGATTGGTCAAACCACCTTGTCTCTATCTCCCAAAGGGAGGCATTGACAACCCCAGCTAGCATTGACCCCAAATTTCTTGGCTAAATTTCACCAGTCAGGATGGGCATGGATCTAATTTATAGCTGATCACCTGCACCACTTCAAGCACATCCTCTGCATTGGTGGGTGAGACTAACTGAAGCTGATCCAAGCAAGCTAGACAGGATCAAGCTTCCCCAACCCCAAACTCTGACTCTTAGCAGTTCCCAAGTTGTGCCAAATACCAGCAACTTTATCTGCAAAGTAGGTGGCAAAGTCATCACACCAAGCAACTAATTACTCTAACTCCAGGTGGAAAGGAAACAGTCAGGATTTGCCACCCAGAAGACCTCCACTGGGTGGCACTTTGCAGATGCAATGGCAGCAGCAAAGAATGCTTTCTTTACTGCTGCCACCGTCATGGCATAGACCTTCAAAACAACCTGCCACAGTTATTTGGCTTTGGTGTGAGTTGAGTTGAGTTGAACATCATTAGCACTCGATTGCCTACCCTCCTACTTTAGCAGCCTCAGGTCCTCCCTATACCAGGGTGACCTGTGCTGCCACAGTGGAGAGAACCGAAGCCTGTGTCGATAGCCCGAGTCAATGTACTATACCACAGATTGGCAAGGCCACTGAGAGAGGCCATCAAAGTCAGCAGGTCAATCCCCAAGAGAATTCTGGAATCCTGTTGTATCCATTAGTTTCTGGGGGTGGACCTACCAACCTACCTTGTCCACCACCCTGATGGAGGCTCAGGATGGCAGGGATCTGGGCCCTCAAAAGGTAATGGTCTGACCATGATGACGGTGTCATAGCAACTCCACCAACAATCAGAACCTCTGTTTCCATGTTGGTGCAGAATATTAAATCCTACATGTGTCCAGCTTCATGTGTTGGGACAGATATTATCTGGGATAGACCCGTGGTTGTCATGGCAGCTATGAAATTCTGCTCTAACTCTGAAAGGCCGGCCTCAGCTTGTATGTTAAATTCATCCAAGACAATAAGTCTGGGCGATCTCAACACCACCTCCGAGATTAGCTCAACTAAAGTCAGGGTGTCTGCTGGGCAGCGGGGTGGTCAGTAGACTAGAAGAATCCCCAGTCTATCCCAGGCCTCGAACACAAGATGGACCCACTCTTTTGGGGGTAAGTCAGACACCAGATACCTTCAGTAGACCAGACTGTCTTTACGGACCACCGCCACTCCATTCACCCCCCGCCCCAGCCCCATCTGCGCCAACAGAAGCCCAGAAGCCTCATCAAGCATACGAGTTCAGTGGTCTCATCCCAAATAAGGTCATGGATGGTAGTTGTTTTATTCACCACTATTTCACATTAAGCAGCATCAATGACAGATCAGAAGCTCCAAATATCCCAAAATGAGTGGGTAGATGAGTATAGGGGAACAGACACCAAATGTCTACACCTATAGCCGCAATGACTTCCCCTCCCCCCCCCACCTGCCATACCTCCCCATGCTCAGCACTACCCCTAGTCAGTTCATCAGCTGCCCCAATGATATACTCCCCAGCTCCAAAAGAAGCCGGTAGGCACCTCTTGCACCTGACATCCCTGGAAAAGAATTGGCCAGGGAGGCAGGCAGGGAAACCCCCTATGCCTATACAATCCCCTGTCACCAGGGGGCTGTAGCACTGCCTCTGTAACAGGGCCAGGGTTTGTGGGATGATTCCTCATTCTGAACCCCACTGACTCAGCCCATGTGGAGATCTTTGCCCAAATGTTCTTTATTTTACAGTGGTTTGCCATTGCCAGTATATACACAAACACAGAGTACCTTCAGACATGGCAGACCTTCCATGATCACAGTCCACTCCAGTCCATGGCAGGACCTGTCACTATGGCTTGGACCCGGCTGGGCTGCCAAAGAAGTGTGATGGCAGCCCGGGCTGTGGAGGAAGTGAGGCAATGCATGGACATGTGTCCATATGTCCCTGCCCCGCACTGCATGCAGTGCCCCACCCCCACCCCCTGGCTGATGGGCGGCCGTGGCAGCCAAACACAGCCTCCTTTCTTAAAATAGTAAACACATTTGTTTATTTTAACAAATAAATAGAAAAAAGAGCAAATATAACTCAGAGTAAAAAAAGACATCCAAATACTACTACTAGAAACAAATAATGCCATTCACCCAGTTTGTGTGACATGATAGTCTGGGTCAAGCTCTATTAAATAGCAGATGTGTACAAATATATTTCTCACCAAAACAAAAAATTTGAATTGTAAAGGGGGGAAAATGTCCCTTCTTTGCAGTATTCAGCTCTGTCTGATCAATCTGAGTGGAAAACAATTCAGAGGAACCAGATTGTCTTCAATAACAGGCAGACTTAAGCTGAAATGATATCGCATATGAATGAAGCGCTCAGCAATGAAAGGTTCATATGCCCAAGATAAACAGGAATCTCTCAGTCAATCTGGCAGCTCTTTAAAAGATATTAATAATGCTCTGTATGTGTCTATCAGGGGCTTCCATGATATTGCTGCAGATAACAAATATTGACAGCCATGATAGCTCTGCATGGTGACATCAAAAGAGCCAGTATGGGCACAAGGAGATTCTATTACTGTAAATATACATTTACAGTGGGAGCAAGAGTAGCTAGGGAGAGACCTGGGGTAGGACTCAGGATAGGTGGGTACTAGTCTCAGCTCTGCTTTGTTGAGGGAACATGAACAAGGATTGCTATTTAGGGATGTGCAAACACGGTTCAGAAGTTCAGAGTTCAAACCGAACTTGACTAGTTCGGTCAACTGAACCGAACATCCGAACCGAACTCGAATTCGACCGAACTGTTCGGTCAAATCCGAACCAGTTCAGAAGGCCAAAAACAGCTTAAAACACCAGTTTTTAATATACTAATTCATTTCTGAAGTTTGGAATTTGACCTAACTCGACTAGTTCGGCCAACCGAACCGAACTTCCGAACCAAACTCGATTTTTGAACTGAATCGAATTTCCAAACTCGGTTCTGTTCGCACATCCCTACTGCTATTCCTGTGTTTCCCCCTTTCTTGTCTGCATGCTTACAGCAGAATCCCTTCTTCAGGGCAAGGACTGTTTCTCACAACGTGCTTGTCCAGCGCCTACCATAACAGGGCCCTTGTCTTAGCTAGAGTCTCTGGCCACCACCCTAACACAAACAATCACTGAGGGCAGAGTTAAACCCACACAGCGGAGATTGGCGCCACCCAGAAACTAGCCATCTCCACCTAAAAACAAGAATTAAAGGAAGAAAGATTTAGCAGGCCCGTTCTCCAGTGCTTCCCAATCTTTTTATCTACATGGCCCCACTTTGAGACTTAAATAAAACCCCGCGATCCCAAAGTGCACAAAAAACATGCAGAGTATATCAAATAGCAACAGGGGTCATGATTCCATTCACAGGGGGCCTGATCCCACTTGGAGTCCCAACTCACAATTTGAGAACCTCTGTAGTAGTCCTTCTACCACCCAAGGAGAAACATCTGATTTGGTGACCGGGGGGGGATCTCTTTAGGGAAAGATTTTTATAGGGTATAACTAAGCAGAGAGGCATCTGAGCAGTCAAGTCTGTGGAGTTTAGTAGTGGCTTCCATAGGTTTGTGTATTGCCAGAACAATCCAGAATGGTTATAGTTCATTGCCCATTGTTCTGGCAAAACTCTGGATTGTTCTGGCAAAACTCTGGAATTCTCCTGAGTGAGCCTGCTCTCAGTGTCCCTTTCACTCTGCAGGTGTATTTTTGTAATATGGAAGCTGCGAGTCTCCACACTTTTTGGTTTTGTTTCCTGATAGTCCCAGAAGCAGGGCAATAGTTATTTAAAAGGAAAGAAGGAGGGGTCTACTCTACCCTTACTTCGGTCTAAGAGGCACAAATAAGCAGAGCAAACCTAAAGACTTAGGACGCTTTTAGATGAGCGCGGTGGATTCGCCCCTGAAAATCATGCGCCTTTGAAAAAGAGCGCGGGTGGGGTTTAGACGTGCAGGGACGTGCATTATCGCGCTTGCGCCTTTTTTTAAAGTCGCGAATTAAAATTTGCAGTGTTAAACAAAGGCACGAGAGCAACAACGCGTGTCCCTGCACATCTAAACTCCACCTGCGCTCTTTTTTAAAGGTGCGTGATTTTCAGGCGCGAACCCACCACGCTCATCTAAAAGCAGCATAAAGCTCTGATCCTCAAAGAGTTCTGGTAACAAATGAAACATTCACTTCAACGGGCCAAGCACTGGCATAAAAAAAAAAACCCACATTCCTCTGGACTGTGAGCCCCAAGCTCAAACTCCTCCCTTGTTTGCCATTTCTAGCCATCAGTTTGTCTTGCAAAGCAAGGCGCGTCGCTTAATGCTGCCACTGCTGCCCAGGCAGACTTGGTGCAAGAATTTTTACTGTCCTAGGTGGTCCTGTCCCCCACATCCTCTCGATACAGCTGCAGAGATTACTGGCAGCAGTGCGAGAGAGGCAGTAGTGGCAGCTGGATCAGAGTGGGAGAAGCAGCAACAACAGCTGAATAGGGGGTGGGAGAGGTACCCCCTTCAATTTGCTGACCTAGATGACCTTTCCCTGATCCAGCATGGAGTTTAGTGGTGACAGCAGCAGGATCAGGGGCAGGAGAGGTGGCGACAGAAGTCAGATTGGGGGTGGAGCCACTTAGGGGGCACCTCTTCCACCATGATGCTGTCCTGTCCAGAGCTTATTGGTAGGGCCACCTAGGGCAGCAAGTTGGAAGAGACATCTCTCCTCTCTCCATCCAGTGCAGAAAGTATCAGTAGCAGTCATGGCAGTAGCAGAGTGAGAGAACTGCCCCCTTCAACTTGCTGCCCTGCGTGGCCACCTGTGCTACCTATATAGTAGTAACAAACCTGTGCCCAGGGCTGGGCACTGAACTATAACCATTCTGGATTGTTCTGGCAATACAATGCATTTCTACAGTCCCTTCCATCTCAGGAACTCAATCTGTTTGACAAGTCTCACCAAATGTCTGAAAGATCAGCCACTATTAGACCCATTCTCTCAATGAAGAAATTGAAGCACACAGACTTTGAGTCAAATTTGCAGACGACACGAAGTTATTCAAGGCAGTTAAAACCTGAGCAGACTTTGGAGAATTGCAGAAGGATCTTGTGAGACTGGGCGACTGGGCATCTAAATAGCAGGAAAAAAATACTGTTGACAAGTACGAAGTGATGCACATAGGGAAAAATAATCCAAACTTTATGTATACAATGCTGGGTTCTAAATTAGGGGTTACTAATCAGAAAAAGGCTCTTGGCGTCATTATGGACAATACATTGAAATCCTCCGTTCACTGTGTGGTGATGGTCAAAAGAGCAAACAGGATGTTAGGAATTATTCAGAAAGGGATAGAGAATAAAACTGAAGATATCATAATGCCTTTATATAAATCTATGGTACAACGCAACTTGAATATTGTGTGCAGTTCTGGTCGCCCCATCTCAAACAAGATAGTGTAGAACTAGAAAAGATACAGGGAAGGGCAACAAAAATGTTAAAGGGGATGGAACGGCTTGATAGGAGAGGCTTGATAGGTTAGGGCTCTTCATCTTGGAGAAGAGACAACTGAGACTGCTTTTAGATGAGCGGGCCGCCATTCCGCGACCCACTCACCCTAATTTTCAAAATCCCGCAAGGCGGGATTTAGACAAGCCGATGGCTGCAATCAGGCGCATGAAAGGTGGTCACACATTGGGTGAAAACAGACATGACGCTAACCACCCTTTAACCACCCTTGGTGGTTATTTATGCATGTTGCAGGGCTGTATTGGTGTCCTATGCAGCCCTGTAACATGCATAAATGACCACCAAGGGTGGTTAAAGGGTGGTTAGTGTCATGTCTGTTTTCACTCATTGTTTGCCGACCACGAATTAAACCCCTCACCATCGAGGTATTTAATTTTCTGTCGGCAAACAATACGCAACCACCTTTCATGCGCCTGGTTGCTCGTCTAAATCCCGCCTCACGGGATTTTGAAAAATCGCACGAGTGGATCGCACAACGGCGACCCGTTCATCTAAAAGCAAGGGGATAAGATATAAGTTTATAAAATCATCAGAGATGTGGAATGAGTAAACAGGGAATGGTTATTTACCCTCTCAAATCGTACTAGAAGTGGGGAACACTCCATAAAACTAATTGGTAGCAAATTTAAAACCAATAAAAGAAAGTATTTTCACTCAATGTGGAATTAACTTGTGGAATTTGTTGCCCCAGGCCAGTAGTGTAGCTGGGTTTAAAAAGGATTGGATAAGTTCTTAGAGAGTAGGTCCATTAACAGCTATTAGCCAAGTAGGTTTGCGGGACGTAACTTTTTCCTGTCGGGAGCTGGAAGTGAGCAACAGGGAATGGATTGCCCTGTTGGGTACTTCTCCCAAGCAACCTAGATTGGCCACTGTCGGAGACAGGATACTGGGCTAAATGGACATTTGGTCTGACCCAGTATGGCACCACTTATGTTCTTATGCTAGAAACAGCAGCAGTGTCTAGTGGGTGGGGCATTTGACTGGCAAACTAGCAGAGTGGTTCTCAAGATTTTTCTGGGCAAGACCTACCAAAACATTATTTTAAAATCCAGGCCCCAGATTTTAAAAAATCCAGGCCCAGGAATGGCCAAGCGGCAGCACCTGGGAGGCCCAAGCTCAGTAGTAGTGACCTGGCACAAGGTAGCTGGAAGCAGCAGGAAGTGGAAGCCAGAGACGTGAGGAAGATGCAGGAAGCCATGTCTCCTCTTTCCCTAGCCTGCCCTCAGCCCTCAACAGCACAGGCAGCCAGAACAAGTAGCAGTAGGGGATGCGGCAGGGGGCATGATACAGCTGCACCGGTAGGTGTACGCACCAGGACCCTATGCCGTTTTTCATTTTTTGTTATTGTTTTCATTATCACAATGTATCGTTTTCGTTAATAATGAAATGTCGCTCTTCATTATTGTTGTCATTATCGGTATTGATACTGATTTCAAACGAAGATTTTATTTTTGGTATCAGTGTCAATTTCGCGTGCCAATGAAGAATTATTGTCAGAAGTTGAACTCCTTCCCCTTCTCATTGTGATACAGAAAGAAATGCACACAATAATATATACTGTACACAATATGTCGTTTTATACAGAATCTAAGCTAAACGTAACCTATGCAATAATACAAATTGTTCCTATCCTATAATCCTAATATTTATAATAAAACAGCCTAGTATCTAAATATCTAAACTATATATATTCAACTAATATCGATATCTATATAATATATGGACAGGGGGAGACAGACAGGGGAAGGGAAAAGGAAAACTCAGAAGTATATCTACTATCTCTAAGCTCTCTCTCATCTATTTCTATTCTCTAGCTCTATCGTTCTCTCTATATGTGTGTACCTAAGGAATAAGGATTGGGTGGTAGGGAAGGGAGTAAGGGATATATATACAGGAGGATTTCAAGTGCAATCACCAGCAACTTCTGCAAATGCACCCTGACAAGCAAGAAACCTAACATAGTCAAGCAGCCCAGCCTTACAATATTAAGGGTTGCAGTGCCCTCCTCCAGAGCCCTCCTGATTGGTTCTGGGAGGCAGAGACATTGAGGAATCACAGGGTGTCACCCAAATGCTGGGATCTGCTTGCGCTGCTCATTGGCCAGAGATACATCCATCAGGTCCTTCCCCTCCCAGTTCAAGAGTTTCTGGCTCTGAGATGTCTGCTCCCTCCTCCCCTCTCCACATTTCCCTTCAAAAACACCTGCCAGGGAATAATGAAATCATTAACAACTTCCGTTATCGTTATTGATTTCGTTATGAGGGTTTTTTGTTATTGCAATAATGTAAACGAAAACGACAATTTTCATTATTGATATAACGAAAACGACATGACCACCCCGTGCTTATGTCCCCTGTAATAGGGTGACTCCTTGGAGCCCTATTACTGTTGCTGCCAGGCAGCTATCTAGCCCAACACCAATTCTAGAGCATGCCCAGTTGAGGCCTTTGAGCCTCACAGAGATTAAGGCTGTTTTTACGTGAGGCTTGTTAATAGCGCATTTCTAAATTCCTGGAGAAAGAAACCTGTGCGGGGGGGGGAGATTAAACTTTCGTCCCCGCTACTGGAAGTGAGTTGTGTGCCATTTAAAACAGCAGGCGCTATGAACTAGCTGTTGTCAATGGCACCCCGCTCACTTCAGGTAACAGGGAGGAATGTCTACGCCACCCCTGCACCATTTTCTTTCTCCAGGAATTTAAAAATGTGCTATTAACAAACCTTGTGTAAAAAATGGCCTAAGTCCTAGGCCATGCTCAGTAGAGCTCACAGAAGCATCAGGAGTCCAAGTCCCCTGACATGCTTAGTTGGCCTGTAGTGAACTGAGCATGAGCTCCTTTATGGGGCCTGAGAGCTCAGTACAGTTGGTGGCCGTAGGAGGAGTTCCCTCTTCACATCACCCCAGCCCACAGAATGTCAGAGACCCCTCTGCAACGGCGTGCTGCCTCTGGAGGAACCAGCAGGAGCCAGACACCAGGTGGGATCTGCCTGACTCAGGGCCACCTGGGATTATAAAGAGACCCAGAAGGGCTAATGGACTATAAGGGTGTCGTAGCCCTATATTATATAAAGGTTTACCGGAACTGCAACGGCCTAGAGGGGTCTTGAACTGTAGGGGTTTTAGCGACATTGTCAGACAGACAATACTGGCGGCATAGATTTGGTTGGAGGGGTGTGGGGCTGGTGGCCAAGATCAGGGATCCCACAACTGTGGGGCCCTGGAGCGTCACTTACTCAACAAGATTAGCATCTGTGAAAGGGTAAATGCGGCTGGGGGGGGGCAGGGGGCAGAACTGCTAATTCCCAGACAATACCCCAGTGCCTTAGGAGGCCTGGGTAGCCCCCTGCTGTCCCCTATGCCATCTTGGGCCTCATCCCCACGTTTCTCTTGGAAACAAAAAGACCTTCCTGGTGTCCACCAGTGGCTCCTGACTGACTGAACTAGCAGACTTGGATGGATACTATTCCTGTATGACCTTGCGTGAAGCTCTCATCATTTCTGTCATGTCTATCCAGACTGGGAGCTCCTTGTAGGCAGGGACTAGCTCTTCCTGTGTGAAAGCAGGTGAAAGTATTTTCCGCTCTCCCCTGCAGGCAATAATCCAAACCTGTTGGGTCTGCAAAACCGGGCTGGTAATCTCAAAAGAGCAGGCTCCCTCATAAGATTGCCTGCTGTTTCCTGTTTCTCCTCAGGCAGGAAATACCAAGCAAACAGTTTCTTACATTACCTCAGAAATTCCAAATCCAGTCATGTCCGGAAGTCAGAGCACACAGGCAGGAGTAAAACCATGGAGGAAATTCTTTCAACCTTGTGAACCTCTTCATGGGCAGATGGTTATTTGGACGACTCCATCCACGCCTACATATGAATAACATTTTATTAGAGCTGCATCAAATAGTACAAAAAATTCTTTGCAAATATTTTGGAGAGTTCAAGGACCAGTCCCGAGGGTTCGGGCTGGTCCGAGAACCTTCGGCGAATACTCGTGGGAAATTCCGAGGGCTGGGTGCAGAGGGACAGAGATCTGAGGGAGAGGGAATGGGCCAGGGAAGAGGAGGTAGGGGCCTGGGGGGTGGGGGAGGCAGGGGTAGAGTACTCAACTTCCTGAGAGGGGGTTCAGCAACGCATTGCCTCCTCCCGGGCTGGGTAAATTTTAATAAAGAAAAAAAAGCTGGACATGGTCAAAAGGGCCAAATGGCCCCTTGTGAGCATGCTCAGACCTTTCCAAGATGGTGCCTGCAGCATGCTGACACTACCAGCTCCATGCCCAGCTTTATTTTGCTTTATTTTTAAAAGTTAGCCCGCCCAGAGGAAGCCACACATCACCGGAGCCTCTCTGGAGGGTGAGTACTCTACTCCTCAGCCACCACTAAGCCTCCCACCCCCTTAAGCACCCCCACCCCTGAGCCCCCCCTGGCTCCCGCTGGCCTATTCTTTCCCTGGCCAGCAGGGGCCAGGGAAGGGAAGCAGAGGCCTAGCGTCTGCCTCCAGCCCCCTCCTCTGCACTTGGCCAAGGATTTTTCGAGTTCTGAAGTTTTGGGTACCATTCCTTGAAACGTTGGAACTCAGAAAATTGAGTCGAGTACCTCAGTCCTCTGTGTTATTCGAGGAAAACCAAGCACTGAGTTTCAGCACTGCATTTTATCTACTGTACCCCGTGACATGGAGTCTGCTAGTGTTTAGGAGACTACTGCTGCTTTTAAATGTAGCAGACAATCTCATAGGATCAGAGCA
The DNA here is from genome assembly GCA_003113815.1 of Sphenodon punctatus. Lineage (NCBI taxonomy): Eukaryota > Metazoa > Chordata > Lepidosauria > Sphenodontia > Sphenodontidae > Sphenodon > Sphenodon punctatus. The sequence goes on from QEPC01008313.1 coordinate 351,422, forward strand.
TCAAGAGGGTTGAACTTTCATGCCCTTAACACTCTTAGGAAAACATCTGAGATTAATAAAATGAAAATCAACCAAGATAAATGTAAAATTCTGCATTTAGGGAAGACAAACCAAATTCTACTCTATTCAGCCCAGGTCAGACCTCACCTGGAACAAAGCGTCCAGTTTGGGGTGCCTCATTTCAAGAAGGATATTGACGAACTAGAGCGGGTTCAAAGGAGGGCAACAAAGATGAAAAGGGTCTGGAAAGCAAGTCTTATGAGGAAAAGTTGAATGAACTGGTTATGTTTAGTCTAGCAAAATGAATATTGAGGGGAGACACAATAGCAGTCTTCAAATATCGAAATGGCTGCCACCAGGAAGTTGGCAAGTAACCTTTTTTCATTGCTGCAGAAGGCAGAACTAGAAATAATGGGTGACAAAACCCCGAAGCAATAGCCACCCACAGCCAGGTGGGTATTGGTCCATTTAATAGGTGGACGCGGACTGGGAACACGAGTTTCCGGTCCGTGTGCACCTTACTGAAGTTGGTGTTCCTTGCACAGCATCCTCCTCCAGATCAAGGAGGAAGCTCTGTGGGCTAAGGCTGGAACAAGTGTTGGCCCTGGTGTGCCAAAAGCACTGCTTTCCCCAGCAAGAATCCACCATTTTGGTTAAGGGCGGCCACGTGCGCACCACAGAGCAGGGAGCTTGACAGCTCTGGGGCCCAGCTTGAAATAGACCAGAGTGGGGGATGCAGTCAGCGATGGTCTCCTTCCAGGAGGAGCCCAGTGGGCAGGGGACCAGACAGGGATAGCCCCATGTGCTGGCTGTGAGTGTGGGGGACACTCCCCCGCATCCGTCTCTTAGGTGCTAACACCTAACGAATGCGGGGGAGTGGCACACGACACTCACAGCTCGCACACAGGGCTATTGTTTTGTTTGTACATCAACCAATGGACTCACGTTATAGGACGGTAGATTTCTGTTCGAGATCAGTGGAAAAATTCCTAATGGGGGGCACTGGAACAAGTTGCCTTGGGAGATCCTAGGCTCCCTAGCGCTGGAGAGTTTCCGAAAAAAGAGTTTGACAGCCATCGGTCTGGGAGGTTGTGGTTGTAGTTATCCTGCATCTAAGCAGGAGCTTGGACTAAGCCAGAACAGTCACCCAGTTTATCCGGGCGTAACTTTGGACAAATTCTTGACTGCCCACAACCCCCTTGTCAAATTGGTGGCCAAAGTAAGAAGGTGAAACAATATGCCATTTGCAGGATCCACCTTAGCTTGAATGCCCAAACTCTTTGGATATCTGCGATGATGCTGGGCAAATGACCAAAATAACTGGGGGGGGGGGGCAAAGAATTTGAACTAAGATGTCCAAAGCCACAGGCAGCTCTGGGCGACGAACATAAAACATTAAAACAACTTTTAAAATAGACAACAGGAAGGTATAAAAAATTACCACCTACCCACCACCCTAACCCATTCCCCCCCCCTACCTATCCTCCCCCCCCCCGAAAGCCAGGCGAAACAGCCATGTCTTGCAACAGCGTCAAAACGATGGGAGATCCGGGGTCAAACGGGCCTCCACTGGCAGGGAGTTCCACAGCCATGGGGCGGCCACCGAGAAGGCTCACTCCATCGTGCCCCCCAGCAGACTTGGGGGACCTCCAGGAGAACACCCCCCAATGACCACAGGGGCCGATCCAGAACCCGAGGGGCAAAGTGCAAATAATATCCATGAATACAAAATTAACTATTTATTTCAGCTCTGATGCAGAATGTCTCAGGTACCCCAAGGCCCTCACACCTTAACTACCTGTTATTTGCAATGTTGCACCTCCCCACATCACTTTTAACTTGATGTCAAAATATCTGTCTTCCCTATTTTTCTGTGTTTGATCTACCTCCTATGAGACTCAAACCCGTCAGCTCAAACAGGCCTACCTGTCGTTAAGAAACGTTTCTATTGATGCTCACGTTTCTATTGATGCTTAGTGGTGATGAGAATTGGTCTTGCAAGTCATTACCAGCCAACTTTTTTTTCAGGGACCACACATGTCAGCTACTTGGCTTGGACCTCCCATGTCACCTCAGCAATTTCCAGGCTGGGGAAGTCCTCTGTGCAGTCACCCTTCATCAATGGGGCCTCAAGAACAGTCAAATGGGGTCACTAGATCAAACTGCATCAGAGGGCTGTTTCTTCTGCCTTCAGAAGGCATTGCAATAGACCTGCTGTGAAGAATGAAGTCACGTGAGAAACCAGCAACATGGTGGACTCCCAAATTGAGTTACTTCAAATTTATGCGATGCCTACGGAGTAAGATTGTTGTACAGCAATGGGTTTGTTCCACAACAATGCATTCAGCACAAACTCCTTGTCTTCACCTTCACGGCTCTTCATTGTCTTCCTCTTCCTCATCTTTCTACAATTGTTTCCTGTTATGTTCTCATCAACAACCTCCTTCCCCCCTCCTCTGCTACCACCTTAACCTGCCCCAGAGTCTCCTGCTCCCTAAACTATCTTTGCCCCTGACTTCTCCCATGCTGCTCCCTATGCCTAGAACTCCCTCCCTGACACATAGGTTCCCTTACCCTGAGCTCAGTTTTGTAGTTGGAAGTAGGACAACTGGATCCAGAGGGCAGATCCAGGAACAGGAAAGGGGCCACATAAAAACCGTTGTGGGACACATTTGGCCCCTCCCCACCTGCGTGCTGGAGCTTCCCCACGGTTGATCCAGATGCCCATTCAGACCCACTATGTGGGCCAAGTGAGGTCCCAATAGGAATGTGACTTTCAGTTTCGGATTAAACCATAACAACTCAGAAAAGGCTGTTACTGTTTAATCCCAAACAGGCTGTAAATCGTCAGCCTGTCATTTTCAGGCCCTTATTTTTTTTGATCTCCCACCCTCACCTCGGGGCCCTGTCATGTACTTACTGGCCTCGGGCTGCTTTTAAACGAGGAGCGCTGAAGCGCCTCCTCAACGCCGCATTAAAGGAAAGCCACCGGAAGTGATGTTTTCCCCCTTGCTGCCGGCGGCGGCAGCTGGAGACACGGGGCTTTGGAGCGGCGCGTTCTTAAGCCTGATAATTGAAGTCTTAAGAACGCGCCGCTCCAAATCCCCATGTCTCCAGCCGCCGCCGCCGCCGCCAGCAACAGGGAGAACGTCACTTCCGGCGGCTTTCCTTTAATGAGGCGTTGAGGAGGCGCTTCAGCGCTCCTCGTTTAAAAGCAGTGTCAGAGGGCTTGATAGAAGCTTGTTCAGGGCCCGCGGCTGCTTTAGGAGGGCCTCCTGGTAGGCTCCCTTGCCACACAGTGCTGCCAAGCTCCCTGCTCTGCGGTGCACACGCACAAAATGGCCACCCTTAACCAAAATGGTGGCAATGGCATTTTGGCCACCACCAATGGATAGCCAGGGGAAACCATGGGGCAAGCACGTGTGCACTGTGGAGCAAGGAGTTCGGCAGAGTGCCGCAGCACGGGAACCTGCCGAGAGGCCC
>QEPC01008313.1:364606-376138 GCA_003113815.1 Sphenodon punctatus
AGAAAATTAAAAAGTCATGGGATAGGAGGTAGTGTCTTACTATGGATCAGAAACTGATTAAAAGACAGAAAGCAAAGGGTAGGACTAAATGGTCAATTTTCACAATGGAGAGATGTAAAAAGTGGTGTGCCTCAGGGATCTGTATTGGGACCGGTGCTGTTTAATGTATTCATTAATTATTTGGAAAAGGGTGTTAAGAGTGAGGTGATCAAATTTGCAGACGACACCAAGTTATTCAAGGTAGTTAAAACATGAGCAGACTGTGAAGAACTGCAACGGGATCTTACGACACTGGGTGCCTGGGCATCTCAATGGCAAATGAGATTTAATATGGACAAGGTCAAAGTGATGTATGTAGGGAAAAATAATCCAAGCCATGTGTACACAATGCTGGACATTAAGCTAGGAGTTACCACTCAGGAAAAGGATCTGGGGATGGTTGTGGACAATACAATGAAATCCACAGTGCAGTGCGCTGCAGCAGTCAAAAAAGCAAACAGAATGTTAGGAATTATTTGCAAGGGGATAGAGAATAAAACTGAGGATGTCATAATGCCTCTATACAATTCAGTGGTGCGACCGCACCTTGAATATTGTGTGCAGTTCTGGTTGCCCCATCTCAAAAAAGACATAGCTGAACTAGAAACGGTACAGAGAAGGGTAACAAAAATGATCAAGGGCATGGAAGGGCTCCCGTATGAGGACAGGCTTCGTAGGTTGGGGCTCTTCAGTTTGGAGAAGAGACAACTGAGAGGAGATATGATAAAGGTCTATAAAATCATGAGTGGTGTGGAACTAATAAACAAGGAGCAGTTATTTACCCTGTCAGCTAGTACTAGAACTAGAGGGCACTCCATGAAACTCATGGGTGGCAAGTTTAAAACAAATAAAAGAAAATATTTTTTCACTCGGCATATAATTGGGATGTGGAATCTACTGCCAGAGGCTGTAGTAAGAGCCAGTCCTATAGCTGAGTTTAAAAGAGGTTTGGACAAGTTTCTGGAAGATGGGTTCATTAGCAGCTATTAGCCAGACAGGATCAGGGAACATGACGGGAGCTGGGGGGAAACAACAGGGAATGGATCCTCCATTGTGACCTGTTGGGTGCTCCTCCCAAGTCACTGTGATTGGCTACTGTCAGAGACAGGGTGCTGAGCTAGATGGATCATTGGTCTGATCCAGTATGGCACTTCTTATGTTCTTATATATCAGTTTTGTTGCCCTTCTCTGTACCTTTTCTACTTCTACTATATCTTTTTTGAGATGGGGCAACCAGAACTGCACACAGTATTCAAGGTGCAGTTGCCCCATAGATTTATATAGTGGCATTATGATATTTACCGTTTTATTATCTATCCCTTTACAAATAATTTGTAACATTCCATTTGCTTTTTTGACAGCCACTGTTCACTGAGCTGAGGATTTCAATGTATTGTTCACAATGACTCCAAGGTCCTTTTCTGAGTAGTAATTCCTAATTTAGGACCCACCACTGTGTACATAAAGTTTGCATTGTTTTCCCTATGTGCATCACTTTGCACTTGTCCACATTAAGTTTCCAGAGGGCTGGAGTCACGGCTGCCAGCTGGACCACCAACTGGTCTGCCAACTCTGCTACCGGCGGCACTGCAGGGCAGTGGAGAAGGCCTGGATGCCTGATAGCGGACCCAGTTCCCAACACCAGTCAGTGGAAGAGGCCTGGCCACCAGCATCGGAGCTAGCTTCACTACCAGGCAGCTGGGCCTTCTCTTTCTCTTCTTTCTTCTTCTACAGGTCCCAGCTGCGGAGCTACTTGAAAACGCAGCTGGACTGGCAGCAACTCAGCACACATGCGCAAAAGTCTGCACATGTACTGCCCTAATCAGTGCCATTTTGGAAGAAGGTAGCTGTACTGCGCATGCGTGAGAGCCATTCCATACAGGCGCCGAACTGCTGCTGGTCCCATTTTGGATTATTTATTTATTTATTTATTTTAAACATTTATTAGTCACCCCGTATGCCTACGGCATCCCGGGGTGATGTACAATTCAGTAAAAACATTCATAAATGTCGATCCAGGTGGAGATCTGAGTCCAATATCCCTCCCAGACTCTGAACCTGCTTAGCTATAGGAGGGCAACACCCCCCCGCAAATAAGGGGGGCCGACACCTCCCTCCCTCTCCCCACCACCATCACCTCCGTCTTATCGGGGTTGAGCTTCAGTCTGCTCTGCCACATCCACTCTGCCACGGCCTCCAAACATTGGGATAGCAACGAGACAGCAGGGTCTGGGTCAGCTGAAAAAGAGAGGTACAGCTGAGTATCATCAGCATATTGGTGAAATCGCACCCCAAACCCTCTCACGACCTCCCCCAAGAGCTGCATATATACATTAAATAGTAATGGAGACAGGATAGAATCCTGCGGAACGCCGCAGGACAAGGCACGGGGGCAAGATGTTTCAGCTCCCAATACCACCCGCTGGCTTCTCCCCGAGAAGAATGAGTGCAACCATTCAAGAACAGTCCCGTCCAGACCCCCCAGGTCACGCAGCCATCTCAACATCAGCCCATGGTCCACGGCATCAAAAGCGGCCGAGAGATCTAGCAGGATAAGAAACGTAGAACATCCTGTGTCCATCTTCCGGTGGAGATCGTCGACCAAGGCCACCAATGCTGTCTCAGTGCCATAGCCAGGACGGAACCCCAATTGAAAAGGGTCTAGGAAACCGATGCTGTCTAGATGCACCTGGAGCTGGATCGCCACCGCCCACTCAATAACCTTCCCTAAAAAGGGAAGGTTAGAGACAGGTCGATATCTGGTGAGTGTGTCCACATCCAATGATGGTTTCTTCAGCAGGGGGCGCACCACAGCCTCCTTGAGGCTAGACGACAACCTCCCCTGCTGCAGGGATGCGTTAACCACTCTTGCCAACACCGTCCCCAATGTCTCCCTGGAGGCTTTCACCAACCAGGATGGGCAAGGATCAAGTTTACAACTGGTGGCTCTCACAGACCCCAGGACATCCACCGCATCAACTGGTGTCACTTCCTGAAACTACCCCCACAAAGTTGGACCAGACAGGGCCTCCATCACCTCACGCTCTCCACCTACTGCCCCCAACCCAGTATCAAAGTCATCGGAATCCGAGCGATCTTGTATGCAAAGTAGGTGACAAATTCCTCACAGCGGGCCTGGGACAAGTCCCCGTCCAGGCGGAGGGAGGCCGGACTAGCCAGCCCCCGCACCACCCAAAACAGCTCTGCCGGGCGTGACTTTGCAGACGCTATGTGGGCAGCAAAGAACTCCTTTTTTGCTGTTCTCACAGCCTCAATATAGGACCGCAAATGGGCCCTATGGAGAAGTCGGTCGGAGTCAGAGCGAGTCCGATGCCAGAGTCACTCTAGCCTCCTGCCTACTTGTTTCATACACCGCAGCCCCTCAGTAAACCAAGGGCCCTGCGGTGACAAGACAGAGGCAGGGGGAGTCTCGGAGCCACCCTGTCAATGCCCTCCCCCAGCAAGCTGTTCCAATGCTGGACTAGCTCATTGACAGAGCGGCCGCCCAGGTCCAAGGTTAATTCCCTCAGGACCTCTTGGAGGCCCCCCTATGGGGGCTTTCATTGGTTGTGGCCATAAGTCATCATTCCTGACCCAAGCTTTTGCTTTTGGGTCTCATATAGCAAATTAAAGCAATCCTGTGCATTCTTACTGCCATCAATTTCTGGGTGTTTCAGATGGGAAAGGAGCAGATTGGCAGCGGCTATAGTCTGAAAAGGGCATTGAGCCCTGTCCTGCACACCAGACTGTATAGTCCTTGGGGCAGGGAATGCCTTTTTCATTGTGTGTAGTAGAATATCTAGCACAACAGGGCCTTAAATCCTGACTAGAATCTCCAAGTGCCACTCCAGTAGAATTAATAAATAATCAATGCAGCCCTAGCTACAGTACACCTGCTAGACTGGGACATCCATACATCCCTTTAATTTCAAATGCATATTCGTGGTTCTCCTTCCCTACCCTGTTCCCAATACATGCTGACAGTTTCTCAGCTCTCACCACCATCCCACTGCTGTTCCCTCATGTTCTCTCCCTGCCAATTGCCTGGTTTCTGCTCTCTACATGGATATCACTCAGTTCTGCTCAGACTCTCAGCAGATCGGAAGACCCGCAGCACAAGATTTGCACAATCGATGAGGAATATGATACAGTTTCCCTGAAAAGCCAAAGACGATAGCTGTACTTCTTGCTGCAGAGAGTTGTCCTGGGAGGAAATGAAATGTAATAGGGGGGGGGGGAAAGGGGGGAATAGATCCAAGCTTTGCATACCTCAGAAAATGCTTGGATCTAGAAACAGACCAGGAGTTGGGGGTTTTGACAAACAGACTTGTGATGAGGCAGACAATCACCCTTAAAGAGAACATTCTGGGTGTCTTTAGGCGCAACAGTAATTGGGTGCTTAAGGTGTTTGCTATGTGACTGTGTGTTGTGTCTAAGCACCGTCACTACCTTTGGCCACTGGTCTGCCCCTCCCTTATTTATTTATTAATTTTGTTATATTTGTATGCCGTCCTCCATGCCCACGGCATCTCGGGGCGGCTTCCAACAATATAAAACAATTATTAAAACATAAAATATCCACAATATCATCATTAAATCAATTTTAAAACACTCCCCTACAAAAATTCAACCCACCCTCTCCTCCCCACCTCTGAAGAACTGCCATGTCTTACAGGCCTGATGGAAGGTCATTAGATTCGGGGCCAGCTGTGCTTCCTCTGGGAGGGAGTTCCACAATCAGGGACCAACCACCGAGAACGCCGTCTCCATTGTAGCCCCCCACTTTACACGGGGGACCTCCAAGAAGGTGGACCGAAGGGTCCGTCCTGAGTCACAGAAGGTGAGGCAGTCCCTGAGGTATCCAGGTCTAAGACTGTATAGGGCCTTATAGATCAAAGTAAAAACCTTGAATCTCGCTCAGCATGTTACCGGCAGGCAGCGCAGCGCAGCGCACGGAGCACCAGTGTTATGTGCTCTCGTCGGCCCATCCCTCTTAGGAGATGGGTTGCCGCATTCTGCACTAGCTGCAACCTCCGAGCCAGCATCAAGGGAAGCTCCACGTAGAGCGTGTTACAGTAGTCCAGCCTCGAGGTGATGAAGGCATGGATCAAAGTGGCCAGGTCGGGTCTGGAGATGTATGGGCGCAGCCGCCACACCAGATACAGCTGGCAGAACGCCGCCTTTGCCACCATATCCACCTGCTGATCTAGACGGAGACCCGCGTCCAATAACACCCCCAGACTCCGAATCTGCTGGGCCACGGAGAGGCACACCCCCTCCACAAGAGGGGGCAACACCTCTCCTGCTCGGCCTACCACCATCCCCTCCATCTTATCGGGATTAAGCTTCAGTCTGCTCTGCCATAACCAGCTCGCCATGGTCTCCAAACACTGAGGCCTCCATTAACTGCTTGTTGGTTGCATGGATGTCTCGGGTGCAGCAGTTGAGTGTTTCTCCTCTCCCCATGACTAATGTTGTGTCTAAAGACATTGGCTGATGTGTTCACAGCCATTTTCAATCTGTCTGCCCCGATTCCTCCCTGTCTGCTTGAATCCTTCACTCCATGCTGCTGCCAAACAGCTCATTCCTTGCTGCGCACTGACAGCTCTTTCCTTGCTGCGCACTGACAGCTCTTTCCTTGCTGCACACTGTTTTTGTGCTCTCTCAAAGCACCCGGGGAGGGCAGGGGTGAGCAGTGATGAATGAGCTGTTTAGCTGCAGCACCGCACGGAGGATTTGGGGCAGACCTGACCGCTCTCCTGCATGGACTACAACTCCCATAATTCTATGGGAGTGCTTCTGCAAGGAGAGCTTCCCACTGCATCATGGCCATAGATGGGACCCATATTTCCATAATTCGTCCCCCAAACAGTAAGGACGACTATCTCAATAGAAAGGGTCAGTTCTCTGTCTCCCTGCAAGCCATCGTGGACTATAGGGGCACTTCGTAGACGTCTTTACTGGAGTGTCGGAGGAAAGCCACAATGCGAGGATCCTCTGAAAGTTGTCATTCTTCACACAGATGTACATAGTGGAAATTGCCCCAAATATATAAAGGGTTATCAAGAGCTGACTTATGTGTCCTGTAATCATCGGAGATCCAGCCTACCCAGTCATGCCATGGTTGATGAAGGCATACCCTATGCCACAGACACCTGCACAGGTGATATTTAATGCCAAGCTGTACTCTGCCTTCTGTGTTGTGGAATGTGCATTCGGAGTTCTGAAAATGACTCCAAATGACTCTTAAAATTACTGTATTTGGAGACGGTGGCTTCAGGGTGGTGACCTAAGAGGACACACCCATATCAATCACTTTAATTTGCACCTCTTGTGGAATTGTAATGAATTTGACCCGGATAAGGCCCCCATGCTAGTGATAGCAGCACGCATACTCCACAATACCTGCGAGACCTGGGGGAAGTGCCCTCAACTATCCTCTCCCACCTTGTGTGGATGATCCGGTTCCCATGTTCCAACCGGGGCTCGGTGGGGCAGAGAGGCATTTATTCCACTGGAACCGGGACGCTCTTGCTTGCTATATTGCTCACATGTCGGGTGGACAGTGAGTAGGCAATTGCTTCCTCAAAACCCTCCATGGTCTGCACCCATCTAAATGCATATATGTATGTATCGATTCACTGTATAATATATGGCATATATGTATGTTGTTTCCTCTTTAAATACCCCATTGGGCCTATGATGGCCTTCCTTCTTTGCTACAGCTGTTAAGAGGGCTGTCCTTGTGTTTCAGATGGGAACCCAATGGAGGGGTGCCCATCCCCATCAATCAGATATTGATCTGATCAATATCCTTTTGGGGGAAGGCAAGGGGATTGCATTTCACACCAGTATCCCATACTATCTTCTCCTGGCCATTATCCCGCGGTCTACCATTCAACCTGGTGGCCCTTTCAACCTTGGGTGGAAATGCCATGGGTGAATAAACATGGTGTGCATGACAACGAGAGAGATTCCAAGAACAGAATGGTGGTCACTATCTTCCTGTCCACGCAGAGGACTCAATCCACCTTTCCGTGGAACAGTATTATGCGCTGGGTCAACCCAGAGGATGTGGTAGGGGTGGGAGTGGAGCTGAAGCTTGCCTGTGATGGAAAGGCGTAACTGTCGGCTGTCATCTGGCTCTCCCTCTGCAGTTGCTTTGTAGGGCACTGCCCCCCAGCACTCCCCGGGGTCCCACTGGCTTGACTGGCTGTTGAGGGGACCATGGCTATGTCCCGTCTGGTTCTTCTTGTGCTGGTGCTGGAGGCAGCTGTGCTGGTGCTCACTTGTCAAGGGACATGGCACTTGTCAGCTGTCATGTTGCTCCCCCTCTGCAACTCCTTGAGGCAGCATCCCCCACGCCTGCCTGGAGTGCAGTGCACTTTACCTGGCTGTCACCGTGTGCATCCATGGTGCTGGCTCTTTTCTTTCGGGGGGCCTGAAGCCATGGGTATTGTGGGAGCCAGCGCATCTGTCTCTTTGGGCGTGTTTCCTTAAAGGGCTGCTGTATGGGCTGGGAACGTGTCGTGGGGGTGGGGGTGTTGATTGTTGGCTGGGCATTGTGCCTATCTATCCTGATAGGGGTGGGACACAGGTCCAAATTTCAGTTTTGGTTTTATTTCAGTATCGGATCCCTGAATTTCAGCACTTCTCTCAGTTTCGGTTTCAGGTTCTTTTCCTCATTAAAGTCAGACGGGCCCCCCCCACCCCACCCCACGCCCAGCCCCCGAGGGTGGGGCTCCACATCCCATGTCCAGGAGGCTGTGGTTAGACCCCTGCTCAAGAAACCATCTCTTGACGCTGATGCTCCTGCCAGTTATCGGCCGGTCTCTAAGCTTCCCTTTTTAGGGAAGGTTATTGAACGGGCTGTGGCACGGCAGCTCCAGGAACACCTGGACCACACCGGTTTCCTTGATCCCTCCCAGTCTGGGTTTCGGCCTGGGTACGGTACAGAGGCAGCCTTGGTGGCCTTGGTTGACAATCTCCATCTGGCGTTGAACCAGGGTCATCAGAACTTACTGGTCCTGCTAGACCTTTCAGCTGCATTCGACACAGTCGATCACAAGGTGTTGGTGATTTGCCTGCGGGACCGTGCCGGAATTGGCGGAACAGTCTTGGACTGATTTCGTTCGTTCCTGGCTGGGAGAACTCACCGGGTGGTCTTGGGGGAGTGTACGTCTTTCCCCCGGGACCTCACGCGTGGAGTCCCGCAGGGTGCTATTCTGTCCCCTCTCTTGTTTAACATCTATATGCAGCCGTTAGGGGAGATCGTGAGGGGGTTTCAGGGCATGCAGTGTCATCAGTATGCTGATGACACTCAGCTCTACCTCTCCTTTTCCATCGACCCAGGCCATGCAGTCTCCTTATTTTCCCAGTGCCTGTCAGCTGTGGGGGCTTGGATGAGGTTGAGCCATCTGCAATTGAATCCTGACAAGACGGAGGTGATGTTGGTGGGCGAGGGCTTGGGGGGCCTGGGGGTGGTTGAATCTCCTCTTGTTGGGGGGGTTCGCCCCCCCATGGTGTCTCAAGTGCGGAGTCTGGGTGTGCTCCTTGATTCGCGGCTCAGCTTGGAATCTCAGGTTGTGGCCGTGGCGGGGAGTGCGTTTCGGCAGTTACATCTTGTCCGGCGGCTTCGGCCGTATCTCTCAGACTCCGACCTCGCCACTGTCATCCATGCCTTCATCACCTCGAGGTTGGATTACTGCAACGCGCTCTACGTGGGGCTGCCCGAGAAGCTGGTCCAGAGGCTGCAGCTGGTGCAGAATGCTGCAGTCTGTCTCCTTACTGGGGCGGGTCGCAGGGAGCACATGACACCTGTGCTCCGGGCTCTGCACTGGCTGCCTATAAAGCACCGGCCAGGTTCAAGGTGCAGGTTTTAACCTTTAAAGCCCTTCACGGCCTGGGCCCTGCTTATCTGCGGGACCGCCTCACTCCCCATGTGCCTGTGCGACCCTTGAGATCATTCATGGGAGCCTTTCTGGAGGTTCCCCGGGAAAGGCGGGTGACCACCGATGTTAGATCTTTTTCGGTGGCCGCCCCTGTGCTGTGGAATTTGCTCCCGGAGTAGGCTCAGTTGGCTCCCACTCTCCTGCTGTTTCGGCGTGTATGTAAGACCTGGATGTTCCGTCAGGCTTTTGGCGAGGGGTAGGGGTGGGGTGGGGGGTCGGGGTTCTCCACATATTGTATTTTTAAATTGTTTTTTAAAATTTATATTGTTTTACTGAGTGTTGTTCGCCGCCCCGGGCTGGCCTTTGGGCAGGAGGCGCAGGATACAAATTTTAAATAAATTAATTAAATAAATAAAAAATAACACCCCCTCCCACTGGGGCCTGGTTTTACCCTCACCCCCACCCCTCCAGGCCCCTAAGTTGCATACCTTACCACCGCTGGTCCGGAGGATGAGGGTGGGCCACCGGCTAGGCCACTGGCTGGGCTGGTGCCTCTACTGCCGGCGGCTGGGCCTCTTTTGCTGCTGGCTGGTGGCGGGAGCAAACTCCACTCCCAGGTTGCCAGACCTTCTCCACTGCAGGGCAAGGGTCTCCGCTGCAGGGTCCCATAATGGGGGGGAAACAGGCCCCGGTGGATGAGGGTGGGAGTGTTAGGTACCTAGATCCCCAATTCCACCCTCCGGGGCCAGGAGTGGGCCCCGGGGAATGGGGCAGTAGAGGTCTCCCCGGCCACCTGGCTCTTCCCATTGAAGTCAATGGGAGGATTTCCTCCTCTTCTTCGGTCCCAGGTCCGGAGAAACGAAACACTGCCGGGCCGGCAGCACACATGCGCAAAATGGTCCCCGAGGCCATTCTGCGCATGTGCAACCCTTATCCAAAATGGCGCCTGCAGCGTCGACGCCATTTTGGAAGATGGCAGCTGTTCTGTACATGTGTGAAATTGCTCCCTACGCATGTGCATGCATTGCACAGAATGGCTACCCTCTTCTAAAATGGTGCAAATGTGGAGAAGGCCCGGTATCCTGGTAGTGGAACAGGCTCCCACCACCAACCAGCAGCAGAGGTGGCCCAGACGCATGCAGTGGAGTCAGTGACCCAGCCAGCAGCCCATCCCCATCTAGTGTCCTAGAATGGGGGGGAAACGGGCCCTGGTGGATGGGGGTGGGAGTGTTAGGAACATGGATCCGGGGCCAGGCATGGGCCCCGGGGAATGGGGTAGTAGAGGTCTCCCTGGCCGCCTGGCTCTTCCCATTGAAGTCAATGGGAGGATTTTGCATTTACTTTAATGGGAACATGAGATCAGAAAACTGGGAACCGAGAGGGCCCAATTTTCAGATCCTTTGGTTTTAAACCGAAACAGCCACTTTCGGTTAAAATCAAGTCCCACCCCTACTATCCCTCATGTGGCCTTTTCTCCATGGTGTTGGCGGACCTGTTCCATTGGTGAGTGTGCTGCCCTGTGCACGTGGGCCGGTGAGGGGTGAACACTGATGTCCACCCATCTCCACCCATGTCCCTGTACAGAGCAAACCAGCTTTTTCCCAGTTGTTTCATGTGGGGAGGTGGGGGGTGCATGGGTTGCGGGAGTTCACACCCATCCACCACCTCTTTTACACAGACATTTGCATACATGGGGGGTGGGTGGACCTGCATAGTTGTGTTGTGTAAAAATGGCCAAAGTATTGCAATGTATTAAACATGGGGAGTCATATGGACGGGGACTTGTCCCAGGCCCGCTGTGAGGAGTTTGCCACCTACTTTGCAGACAAGATCGCTCAGATTCAGAGTGACTTCGACATCAAGTTGGATGCAGTAGGTGAGGAGCATGAGGTTATGGAGGCACCGCCTGGTCGATCTTTCTGGGAGGAGTTTCAGGAAGTGATGCCGGCCGATGCAGTGGATGTCTTGGGGTCTGTTCAAGCCACAAGTTGTGAACTAGATCCATGCCCGTCTTGGTTGGTAAAAGCTTCCAGGGAGACGTTGGAGTCGGTTCTGATGAGGGTGGTTAAACATGTCCTTTCAGCAGGGGAGGCTGTCGCCCAGTCTCAAGGGGGCTGTGGTGCGCCCCCTGTTGAAGAAGCCGTCGCTGGATGTGGACGCACTCCCTAGCTACCGTCCTGTCTCTAATCTTCCCTTTTTAGGGAAGGTTATTGAACGGGCCGTGACTCTGCAGCTCCAGACGTATCGGTTTCCTTGACCCTTTCAATCTGGGTTCTGCCCCAGCTATGGTACTGAGACGGCAATGGTGGCCTTGGTGGACGATCTCCACTAGGAGATGGATGCAGGATGTTCTACGTTCTTGATCCTGCTAGATCTCTCAGTCGCTTTTGATACCATGGACCATGGGCAGGGCCCCGATTCTTCCGCGGAATTTTTTTAAAAATTCCGCGGGAGTCAGGGGCCAATTCTGCGCCTCGGCGCAATTTACCATGCGGGGGGGGGCTTGGTTTGCCTCCTCCTTCCCCCGCACTGCTCAAACCTCAGGGCTTCCCCTCCCCAGCTGCCGGGGCTTGCCCTCCCCAGCTGCTGGGGCATGCTTGAC
>QEPC01008313.1:376445-408439 GCA_003113815.1 Sphenodon punctatus
CTAAAGGGCCCTGGCAACTGGGGAGGCTGGGGAGGGGAAGCCCCGAGGGTTTTTTCATTCCCCTCCCCTCATGGAATCTCCTGCCCCGCGTCCCCGCAGCTCAGGTTTGAAATTCTGCTCTGTGGTAAGCGGGGCAGGAGATTCCGTGGGGGGAGGGGAATTCCGCGGGAAATCTGCGATTTGCAGACCCGCGTTTCCCTCGGGGCCCTGACCATGGGTTGCTGTTGAGATGGCTGCGAGACCTGGGGGGTCTGGACGGGACTGTCCTTGGGTGGTTCCACTCATTCCTCTCAGGGAGAAGGCAGCGGTTGGTGCTGGGAGCTGAAACATCGAGCCCCCGGGCCTTGACCTGGGGCGTTCTTCAGGGTTTGATTCTGTCTCCGCTTTTGTTTAATGTGTATATGCAGCCCCTGGGGGAGATCGTGGGAGGGTTCGGGGTGTGATGTCACCGATATGCTGATGATACTCAGCTGTACCTCTCGTTTTTGACCGTCCCAGGTCCCGCTGTCTCTTTGCTTTCCCAATGTTTGGAGGCTGTGGCAGATTGGATGCGGCAGAGCAGACTGAAGCTCAATCCTGATAAGATGGAGGTGATGGTGGTGGGTAGGGCAAGGGAGGTGCTGACCCCTCTGGAGGAAGGGGTCTGCCCTCCCATAGCCCAGCAGGTTTGGAGTCTGGGGGTGGTTTTGGATCTGGGCCTCCGCCTGAATCGGCACGTGGAGGCAGTGGCTAAAGCCGCCTTTTGCCAGCTGTATCTGGTGCAGAGGCTGTGCCCATACATTTCCGGGCCCGACCAGGCCACTCTCATTCACGCCTTCATCACCTTGAGGCTATACTACTGCAACGTGCTCTACATGGGGCTTCCCTTGATTCTGGTTCGGAGGCTGCAGCTGGTGCAGAATGAGGCGGGCCATCTCCTTACAGGGACGAGGCGACGGGAGCATATTACACCTGTGCTCTGCACTGGCTGCCTATAGCATACTGAGCCAGGTTCAAGGTGTTGGTGTTGGTCTATAAAGCCCTATATGGTCTGGACCCCTCATACTTTGGGGACCACCTCGCCTTCCGCATCCCAGGGCGGCCCCTGCAGTCTGCCAGGGGTGCCTTCCTGGAGGTCCCGCGTGTTAAACGGTGGGCCACGATGGAGAGGGCGTTCTCGGTGCCCGGACCGTGGCTTTGGAACTCCCTCCCGGAGGAAGCTCGCCTGGCCCCAGGTCTGATGGCTTTTCGCCAAGCCTGTAAGACCTGGCTGTTCAGCCAGGCCTTCGGAGGGGACGGAACGGGAGGGGAGGGAGGGGGGGAATTTTGGGATGGGGTGGGGGCGGGTAGTTTTAATTGTTCATATTGCTGATGTTTAATTATCTTAGTATTGTTTTATTTGTTGTGAGCTGCCCCGGGATGCCATAGGCATGAGGGGGCGGCCAATAAATACAAATAAATAAATAAAATATGTGGCTATACAATGGTGTCAACACACATTTGGCCACCCTTTTCCATTGCGTCTAAAGGCACCCAACTACATAAGAAGTGCCATACTGGGTCAGAACAATGGTCTATTGAGCCCAGCATCCTGTCTCCGACAGTGGCCATACTGTGAGACAGACCTAAGGCTGCCGTTCGAAAACCACTTACTCCAGAGTAGTCCCATTGGATTTGGAGCCAGTGGCTTCAGACTGGTGACCTAAAAGGGCCCGGCACACCCATATCAATCACTTGAGCAAGGTTCTGGTCCATGTGTCACAACTCAGAAGTTGGGGAAGGGAATACAAGTCTGACTCTGAGTCAACTTAAAGCCCATGGGATTCCATGCCATTCTGCTGGCTGGGCTGCTCTCAGCTATGCCAGTCTCTTCATTGCTGACCATGGGCAGATGAGCCACTCAGATGGCATGTAGCTGCACCCCCTTATACACCTCTTACGCACGGGCTTGTGTGTGGCCTTGTCCTTGCACTGGATGCACGGCACTAAGTGGCTCTAGTAGGCTACCTTTAGTTATAGGGCTACGTTTAATGGCTTATTAATAGGAATTGCTTGGGTTGGCATATTGCTTTAAGGTCTTGCTCTGCTAATTGACGTTTGTTAGTTAAAGCATGTCAAGAGGAAGAGAACTCTCCCTTTCTCTTTGAAAAGGGGCGCACATGTACGGAACAGTCCGGGGGCCATTTTGAGCATGTGCAATGGTTTTTTAAAAATATCTATTTATTTATTTATTTATTTATTTAAATTATTTTTAAACTGATTTATATATGGATACGGACTTATTTCTCATTTGCTTTTCCTATATGTGTCATCTCCTACCTCTGACAATATTCAAACAACTGATTCTCTAGTGCTAATCCATTTTAAGTAAAGCGGTTCAAATTATCTTGCCTCTGTCTTGATTTCCTGTGTGAGGAAGGAAAAGAAGTTGGATGACACCTAGACTCTTTTGACAGGAATTTCCCCCCACTTTAATCCCAATACTCTGAATCTCATCCTCCTCCACCCCTTATTTTGCTTTGTTGATTTCCCTTAATCCAAAATAAAAGCATTTGGACGGAGTGAGAGCATGTGAGTATTCTTCGAGGAGGGAAAACATAACAAGTCACACTCTGCCTGCCTGCGTAAGCGTTTAGACCAGGCGCTTATCATCACGTTATCTAATCACCACACGTACTTTCTACGGCAGGGCTCACTCGCACTCTAAAATGTCTGCTACTCAAACATCACAAGACACTGGTCAATAAGCTGTTAGATCCAGCATGGCGTGTGCCCTTCTGCAATCCCAAGGAGAGTCTATCCCTCAGCAAAATGTGAGTGGTGTCTGTGCTGCGACCCATAGCTGTGCCCTTCCTGCCCCCTGGGGAGGGGGGGCAGTTACCGTTCTTCAGAACAAAATCCAATAGCGCTCATTGTCATGGCAGGAGTCCAAAATCTATTTCTGCAATTAACTCCTTCCCTGCAAACACACCCTCCACATCCGCCCCCCCCTCCCCGACTCACGCTGGACAGGAGTGGGAATGTCACCAGTTAGGTGGGGGCCTCAAATAACAGACAACTCTCTGGAACTTTGCCCTCTGGGGCGGAAGTGTATTAAAAGCAGATTGAGGTTTCATGTACCTCCAACACTGCCCTTGTGCCTCTACACTGTGTATTAGGACTGGAGTGAAACGTGTATGAACGGGTAAATGCGTCAGCCGACCAGCTACTGTCTGCTAAAACTGAGCAAGCAACAGATGGTAAATCAGAAGCAGTAACAGTCAATCAAACTCGGTAACTCGATAATGGTATTTACTGGGAATTTTGGTTGCTCGACTTGATAAACAGTTACCAATTGGGCATCTGATAAGCTGCTTAATATCGCTGGGGTTACCTGTGGGTAACAATTTTACTATCTGTTTCAGCTCTAATCTGGATATCTGTATTCCCAGACCTGCCAGTGTGTGGCCTCGGCCAAATCTCTGTGCCTCTGTTTCCCCCTCTGTAAAATGGCTCCTGCCCTTCTTTATAACACTTGGAAATGTGGGTGGAAGTAATTACTGTACATTGCTAGAAAATCAGCAGAGGCACTGGCTTTGCCGCCATCCCTTCACATTACATCTGTGAGAATTGTTTTCTATTCCAAAAACTACAGGAAGGAACAATCCACCCACAGCTCCCTACAGAACTTGGAACGGGACTGAATTCTGGCCTTCCCTAGCAGTCTCCTGGTATAGCAGCTGGCAGGGACATTTGCAGTCTGTCTGCGCTTTCCCTTCTCTGTATCTCTAGGAGCCCTTCCCAAATTCTGCCTTGAGCCAGGAAGATGGGGCAGGGTCATTAATATAGAAAGCCCCATCTCCAGTTCATGTTGTAAAGACCTTTTGTAATGGGTTGGCCCTGTCACAGGATAAAATACCACAGAAGCAGTCCCAAACAGCACACCAGGAACTGGCCTTAGGGATTTGCATGTCATTTTTGTTATTACAATAACAATAACAAATTTGTTGTTTTCATTATCCTTACTGTGATAATGAAATTGACAAATAATAATAACAAAAATAGAAACAAAAATGACATTTTGTTTTTGAAATAAAGGGGAAAAACTAAAAAATGTATTTCTGGCTATAGTTTTTTTGTTTCTTATTCAATTGTAATGAAAATCAGAGAGCTTGTATCCCCAATGGTGGGCAGTGGGCACTAAGTGTACCCATTTTCAAAAAGGTTAGATAAAGGGATTGGGAACCTATTTTAGAAGCAACTGATTGTTGTTATTTTAAGAAAAGCTCCATACACATTCATGGCTATAACGTCTTTGTCTTCCATCCAATTTGCATGAATCCTGTGGATGTTATGTACCTCCACAAACTTAACATACCTGTCAAATGTCAGAAGGATTGGAAAAAGGGTCCTGATGTTATAAGACATCTTAACTTGAAAATACATTACCAGATGTAACATTTTTATATTCCATTCTGTTTACAAGACATTTGGCAGGAATGTATCACATACCATCCCTGTCATCTCTGCCAAACTACAGGACAATTTAATAAAGGAACACAATTTTATAAGCAATTGAAGTTGTCCCCTTGAAGACCATTATTCAGATAAATAGCAGCACATGCAGTGCCAGTCAAAGGCAGGCAACTGGCATGGCAGGCGAGGGAGGCTGTGGAGAAACCCAAAAGACTGATAGACACATTTAATGGCCAATTACTGCATGCTTCCAGCTTTACAGGACCAATCAATAGTGGCTTTGAGGTGGGCATAGGGGGGCGGCCCTCAGGTGGGCACAGAAGAGACATAATTGGAACTTCAGGGATAGCATCCCATCAATCAGGAGACACATCCAGGCTGGCCAATTATCATCACAATCACATCCTGCAGCACTGTGACAGAGGACATAAGAGAATATCTGTTGGCTCTTTCCTAAACAGATGCTTCTGACTTCCCAGTAACAAGTGGGGGAGAGATGTTGGGATGGTCACAGCACAGAATGAGGATATTTGGTTAACATTTCTGCTGGCTAATTGGCATCACAAACCGATCTTATACCACAGACACATCAGAGAATCTCTGGCATAGTCTGCTTCTCTGCATATACTGTTCAGGCATATAAAATTGGGACCCTTTAGAAAATCTTTCTGATATTTGGCCAAGATGATTATGAAAGTATGGTAGACAACTCTGCAAAATTTCATGTAAACTGGCTGGACTAAAAAGTTGTTACAGTCAGACATATATTTATAAGTTAATTGTTTATACCACCAGGACTCTTTATCTAATTCTTCTGAAAGTTGGCAGAGATAGTAAATATGGGAAGGGATGTAAACTTGCCAAGATTAATCTACATTAAATGTGAGGGGAATAAGTTACACTGAATAATGTATATGAAGATTTTTGCAAAATAATATAATTCAACTGCTTATAAAATTTGATTCCTTTATCCATTCTTTTTGGAATTTGGTACACATAATGCCTTCCATTGGAGGGTATAATTCCTCCAAATTTCAGCCAAATATAATGAATAATAAAAATGTTACAGCCTAAAATGTGTTTTTCATTTAAACCAATGAAAAACAAAAACAAAAGCAAAAATGAAAAAATAAATTGATATTTATGAAAATGAAAATGATGTATTTAAATAACAAAAAGGAAAAAAGGAAAACAAAAACGACATGGGCCCCTGATGCACACCTCTAGGCCTTAGGCCTCTTTATTGGCAAACATTCAGTCTAACATATATTTAGAGGAAGAACAAAGAGCATTACCTTCCTACATACCCGA
Organism: Sphenodon punctatus; assembly: GCA_003113815.1. Lineage (NCBI taxonomy): Eukaryota > Metazoa > Chordata > Lepidosauria > Sphenodontia > Sphenodontidae > Sphenodon > Sphenodon punctatus. The sequence continues at coordinate 382,191 of QEPC01008313.1, forward strand.
CAGGTTTCTCTCTTGGGGGCATGCCTTTCCTGGGCTTCAAGCCCTGGGGTCTCTGGCCAGAGCCCTTGCCTGCTGGTTCTCTGGGCAACCTTTCAGGCCAACTTGCCTACTGAAGTTTGCCCCCTTCCTGGTGGTCCACCACCCAAATGAGCCTTATATCCCTGAGACAGCTCAGCTGGCTTGTAGTGTCTGGTCACATCCAGTTGGGAGCATTCAGGTCACACTAATTGACCCCATTTGCCAGGGGTGTAGCTAGGGTGGAATGGGCCCAGCTGCAAGGATGGACTCCCCCTCCCCTTCCCTGGCCCACCCTATCCCCCTCCTTCCTCCCCCCAGCACTTCTCCCCCCCTCTGCTTGCTGTTGAGCCTAGAGGCTGCCTGTGGCTGCACTGCTGACCTGCCTCGAGCCTCCTCTGGTGCTGGTGCATTCATCGTTGCGTGCCGCCCACTAGGTGAGTCCCATGCGTCTCCACTTCTGCTCAGTCTCCACCTGGATAGAATTTGTGTCCCCCCATCTTGGGCCCCAGGACAAATGTTTCTCCTGTCCCTCTGATAGCTCTTGTTTAATATGTCTCTAAAGCCACTAGGGGAGGTCGTACGCAGCTGGGGGGCGGCAGCGCTGTTATAAATATGCTGACAACACGCAGCTGTATCTTTCTTTTTCACCCAACCCCAGCCCTGCTGTCTCATTGCTGTCCCAGTGTTTGGCCTCTGTGGGGGACTGGATGAGGTCGAGCCAACTGAAGCTCAGTCCTGATAAGACAGAGGTGATGCTGGTGGAGGATGTTCCCCCATTATTGGCAGCATCGGTCCTCCACTGGTTCCATCTGTGCAGAGCCTTGGGATGCTTCTGGACTCGCAGCTATGCCTGTATTCCCAGGGGATGGCTGTGCGCAGGGGCGCCTTTCTCCAAGAGACTTCACCCATTTGTCGCGGAGTCCAATCCCGCCACTATCATCCATGCGTTCATCACCTCGAGGCTAGACTATTGCAATGCGCTCTATGTGGGGCTGCCCATGGTGACAGTTCAGAAGCGGCAGCTAGTGCAGAATGCAGCAGCCCGCCCGTTTATTGGGGCAGGCCGCAGGGAGCACATTCAGCCAGTGCTCCGAGCACTGCACCGGCTGCCGATTGTTTTCCGGGCCTGAATCAAGGTGCTGGTTTTGACCTTTAAAGCCCTATACGGCCTGGGTCCCGATTACCTGAGAGATCGCCTCACCCCCTGGGCTCCAGAGTGGTCCCTGTGGTCATCTGAGAGCGCCCACCTGCAGCACCCGTACTATTGGCAGGGCCGCACAGACCGGAAGGCATTCTCGGCGCTTTGGAATTCCCTCCCAGTAGGGATTCGCCTCAGCCCGGCTCTCCTTGCCTTCCAATGAAACTGTAAGACCTGGCTCTTCCATCAGGCGTTTGGCAGGGGAGGGTGGGATGGGTTAGTCGGGTTGAAAGGAAGGGGGATTTTTCTTAGCACAGACCAGCTTTTATGTATGTTTTTAACGTATGTTTTATATTTATATTGTTTCTATTGTGATGTTATCATTGTATTGTGATCTAATTTATGGAAGGCGCCCCGGGTCGCAATTGGCAAGGGATGTAGGTGTGGGGTATAAATAAATAAATGTATTAGCTACGCCCCTGCTATTCACCTTTTGGGGCTTCCAGCATTGCCTGACTGGGAGGGGAGACATTCCCACAATGACTTACCAGCCCTCCCTATGGGATTTGCTCCTGCAATGACTCAGCAGGACCCCTCACACCGACCAATTGCAGCATAGATAATTTTTAAAACACTATGCCGTGGCTGTGATGGTGGTAAAGAAAGCTTTCTTCTCCGCTAGTCTGCGAAGTCTCATCCAGTGGAGCTGTTCCGGGTGGTGAGGGGCCTGGTTGATTAGGTCTGCCTCCGTCACGAAATAAGTAACCTGCGATCAGCCGGGAGCACTTCCCTGTGGATGCCACCTGTTAGTCTTGTTCATACGCCGAGGGCTCACAGGGCAGCTTTCTCAGCAGCATCCCAATGTTATGGAATTCCCTTCCCCTGCAGGTTCATTTGAGCCTGAGCGTCTTCCGGAGGCGGTGTAAGACCTTTTTGTTTGTAAAGGCATTTGGTGGGCGGGGATGGGGGCTTGGTGGGTGGTTTGGGGGTAGGGCTGTGAAGGGGGGGTTGGAAGCAGGAAATGGAGAGGTGGTATTGGGTGGAATTTGTGGGAGTTGTGGGAGGGTTGGGGTTGTTTTTGTTTTTTACTGTCTTTATGGATCTTTTAATATGCTTTTATGTGTTTTATATGGTTATATTTTGTAAGACGCCCTGAGCCTTTTTAGGGAAGGGTGGGATAAACGTTTAAATAAATAAATAAAATAAAATAGAAAACAAACAGGGTGGGGATATTAATTTCAGAACTTGTGAGCTTATACCCATTTCATCTTCCGCATCAGGGCCCATTCCAGCCTAGCTATGCCCCTGATTTTGTCCTATCCCTGACGGCTCAGGGTGGCTCACAGCAAAACAGAATATATTTATTGTTACTAAATGTTTGTTGGCTCTAGAGGCCAGGTCTGGTTATTATTGGAGGGTGGGGGTGACCTCCATATAAAATCTATAAATCTATTTGCACCAGCTCCCTGCTGTGGAGGGTTTTCCCACATCACCTCAGTGCAACAGCAATCAAATATATAATGATGTGATTATTATAAGGATAATCTTCAGGAGAAACGGTGCCGTCCCTGACTCCTGCCCATTGGCCATGCCCCCAAGCTCTCCCTCTCCCTGCCCTCACCCCCTTCCGGTGCTGGTTCCATCTGGGAGAGGGTTGTGTGCGCGATAGGAGGAGGGACAGGAGCTGTGAGGTGAAAACAGGAGAGTGATACTTGGCTCCTGCTTTGCCTCAGGCTCCCAGTCCCTTTCCCTGGTGGGCACAGTCACATCACCCGCTCCTGGAAACAAAAAGAGCCTGGAGGGGTTGGGGATCCAGAAAGAAAATGGGTGTTCTCATGGATTGGCGGGTAGAACTAAGGGGAGGGGGGACTGTGGTTCTCATCTCCTCCCAACATCCCACTGTCACCCCACTCAGCGCCCGCTTCAGCCCCCCTTCGTCCAGGAGGACTTTGCAGTCTCCTTCTATGGCTGCATCAGAAATCTTTCTTCCAGGAGGGTTACTCTGACCTTGACCTGAAGGAAATCTCTGCAGCAGTGACTGCAGGAGGGGATGTGAGCTCAGCGTCCTGCCTTACGGGGGGGGGGGAGGAATCTCTTTGCCTTCCCCCGCCCTCGCCTATCCATTTGGCGGGCAGTGCGGCCTCGACAAAGCTTTATCTTGGTTCTTTAAAAGGCTCACCGGTTGACATACACACCGTATGGGAGCACTCAGCCGAGGAGAGCTGTAAATCTCCAAAGGCCTCATCTTGTGGGGCACATTAGCTGTTTTAAGCTTGTCAGTTTTCCCCGATGGAAATTGACTGTTTAAAGCCATCCCTCCTCCAGCATTCTGCTCTGTTTCACGTCTCCCAGACAGAGCTGCATCCTGATTCTATTGGCCTATTGGGCTCTGTCCTCCCCCTGATCCTAGGGGAGTATGTTTTCCTAAGCTCAGATACTGCACATTCCGCCGGGGGTATGTATTTCACAATGCAATATCCTCCCTTTTCTATCCTATGCTGCGCTGCCCTCGCCTCCCCAATCGGCAGCTATACATAACATCGCAAGGTGCCCTGGACTGATCAAACTGTCTCCTCCAGTGTCACTGCATTCTGGTGACATCAGATTCCACGAAAGTTAAGACTGTGAGGATTATGAAAATCAGACCAGACGTCAAGGAGATCCAGTGGGATTAGAATGAGGTGATGTGTGTGTGCTTCTCAGTATTTGGTATGGATGCTGATCAGAGAGACGATGGCTACTCTCAGATTGCATCAGCAGCATATACCATTCCACTTACAACTGGTGAGAATATTACACAGTGACCTAGTAATTCCATGCACCTAATGGTCTATCACTTACATACAATATCCTGTGAACTGAATCCTTGTAATGTAAATGCACCCGCTCAGGGCTAACTTCTCCATAAAAGCTATATCTGAGTTGCTTGCCTAATAAAGCCCTCCATCTGGGACACCAACCATGCTCACCCATTTCCAGCAAGTGACTCATAAGAGAATGAAGCATTACTGAACACCTGAACAAGAGAAAAAGATAAGGAGGTTGGCCAGGAAGCCTGGCCACAGATTGTAGGCCGGACTATTTTCAAAGTGGCCTAACAGACTCAAGTACCCAACCTCCACTAGGGGTGTGCACTTCATTTTCATTATATTAATAACGATAATGAAATTCTTCATTTTCATTGTCGTTATTGCAATAACGATAATGAAGATAAAATATAACAAAATCAATAACGATAATGAAAGTCGTTATTGATTTCGTTATTGCCTGGCAGATGGTTTTTGGAGGGAAATGTGGAGAGAGGAGGAGGAAGCAGACATCTCGGAGCAGAAAAAATGTTGAACTCTTGAACTGGGCCTGTGATGGGAGGGGAAGGACCTGGTGGATGTAATCGCTGGCCAATGAGCAGCACAAGCCGGTCCCAGGCACTTGTATAGCACCCTGTGATCGCTCAATGCCTCCTGCCTCCCAGAACCAATCATGGGGGTTCTGGGGAGGGCACTGCAACCCTTTATGTTATAGGGCCAGACTGTTTGACCCTTGTTCTGTGTTAGCTCTTGCTGTGTCCGGCTGCATTTACAGAACTCCGGTACTCCTTGCACTAAAAAACTTCCCCAGTCCTCAGTGTTATACCTTACCTTTCCTTATACCCTTTATTTTACCTTTTGCCTTCCCCAACTGTCTCCCCCATACATATACAGAGATAGATATGGGTTTAGGTATATAGATTAGATTAGATTAGATTAGATAGATTAGATATAGAATACAGATTTAGATAATGTAGATAGAGATTAGACAGATATATCCTATAGTTTTTTCCTTTCCCCTTCCGCTGTCTGCCTCCCCTGTCCATAGATAGATAGATAGATAGATAGATAGATAGATAGATAGATAGATAGGAATATATTGCATATAGTATAGGTTATTAGGTGTAGGTGTAGGTTAGACATACATATTAGTAATTTTTCATATTGTCATTGTGTACTTATTTATTACTATTGCATTATAATCAGAAAGGGAGGGAGGAGTTCAACTTCTGAGAAGTCTGGAGCAGGTGTCTGCCCCTGGTGGCAGCCCACAATGGAAATGATACCGAAAACAAAACCTTCGTTATCACTTGAAATCGATACCGATAAACACCGATAATGAAAAATGAAATTTCATTAATAGTGATAACAAAAACTATAGTTTTTAATAACAAAAAACAAAAACAAAAAACGACATAGGCCCTTGGTGCACACCCCTAACTCCCACTGGTTTGCAGTTGGACATGTCTGGGAAGCTAGCACAAACCATAGGGTTAAATGATGAGGTCCTTCCTCAGGCAGTTCCCAATATAGTCAAACTGGATCAGGGCAGTGGAATTGTAAGTATACATTGTGTGCTCATCCCTCTATGGATAGCTCGACATGTTATGTTAGCCACAGGAGAAATCAACCCCATGGTACTATTTGCACCATCCTGGGTGGAAGAGCGTGAACAAACAAATGTTTGTACTGTTCCATGCTGATGCTGCCACCCTAGGGACTCTGACCATCAGGCGACAGCACAAATAGATGAAGCCCAAAAGTCTCACTAGGGAAACTGACAAGACAAAGCTTCCCCTGTAAGATACTCCCTGCTGGTGAAATTGACAAGGCATAGCGCCCTGCTGCTGCTGCAAAAAGATTTGACAAAGTCCCCTTATGGCAAAAGATTACTTGGCAAAGTCCTGCTGTGGTAACAGTAAACAGACATTCGTTGCATGTCATGTTTTCAGTTGCTTTGTGGGTCTCCTGATAAGTTCCCCAGATTTGTTCCCGGCAGCAAAGCCCTGCAACCCCATGTTCCCTTCATGGCTACCACCCAGAAAAAAATAGCCTGTGCCGGCTCCTCAGAGGAAGTGTTGCAGACCCACCACAGAACCTTTTTCTTTAGCAGAAGAAACAGTAAGTCATGCTTTTAGCTTTGGAGGCACCCCATTCAACCCCCCATCTGTCAACCAAGATGGTGGCCATTGCACAAGCGCTCCACACCTCTTGGAATGTGGCCTGTTGAGTGCAGCAGGGGTTTCATCTCAGTAAAGGACTTCAGGCTGTGGATTATAGATGATAATGTAGGTTGGGATTGTCAAATGAGCCTAAGGGAGTTAGGTGCCCAGCTCTCGATGCGTTTCAATGCAATTCAGTGCTTAGGTCTCCTAGGCGTCTTTTCTTTTGGGGACTGTGGCAGTGTGCTTGCTGGCTGTGGTGAGTTATGGCAGGATCGGTTCCCTGACTGGCCTGCACACTGCCAATAGCAGCTGCAGCCAGGCTCAAGGCCGAGTGCAGCTGAGCCCAATCAGGACTATATAAGCAGGAAGGCCAACTAGAAGGAAAGTCAGAGTTATTGAGGTTTCAGGCTTGGTAGAAAGCTGAAACCTGGCTGAAGGAGCTACGGGTACTCCAGAGTGGGGAGTCAGGAGCCGGATACCTTCAGGTGCCCTGGAATTATAGCTTCAGGGAACTGGGAATAAAGTCATGGGGCCTGCTTATTCAGATGCCCTGAGGAGACTTTATTGCTAGACTGCATTGTATATATTGGTGGAGGCACTGTAAATAAAGACACCTGCATCAAGAATTGGTACCGTGTGCCTTTGTACCCGGTGTTGGGGAGCCTCACGGGTCCTAGTCCAGTGAGGATTCACCTACCGTGAGGGCTGAGCAGTGATAGGGACCTATACTGTGCTATAGGGCTGACATCAAAACCAAGAACATAAGTTGTCCCGTACTGGTCCATCAAGCCCAGCATCCTGTCTCTGACAGTGGCTAGCTACAGTAACTTGAGAGAAGTACATGTACAAGTCATGGAGGTGTGACCCATCATCTGCTAACCACTTCCAACTACCGGTAGCCAGGGGTTTAAGCCCCAGCTAGTAAGCGTTTATAGCTCTATCCTCTAAGAATGTATCTAGTTTCCATTTGAAGCTTGTTATGCTGCTGGCTTCCACTGCCTCCTCTGGGAATAAGTTTCATAGGGGTGTGTGCACCAAGGACCCATGTCGGTTTTCGTTTTTGTTATTAAAAACTGTCATTTTTGTAATCATTATTAACAAAAATTTCATTATTCGTTATCGGTGTCATTATCGGTATCAAGAGATGTCAAGTTTATTTATTTATTTATTTTATTTATTTAATAGATTTATACCCTGCTCCTCTTGCTAAAGCAGCCCAGTTATCTTTGATAACAAAGATTTTGTTTTCGGTATCATTTCCATTGTGGGCTGCCACCAGTACCAGAAGTGCCAGCAGACACCTGCCCCAGACTTCTCAAAAGCTGAACTCCTTCCTCCCTTTCCAATTATAATGCAATAGTAATAATAAGTGCACAATGACAATATGAAAAAATACTAATATGTATCCATCTAACCTAAACCTACACTTAATAACCTATATGCAATATATTCCTATCTAAGTATCTACATCAATAAACTTCTATCTGCTATGTGTTTTATCTAAGTATCTATCCTATTCCTATCCTACCCTATAATGCTTATATATATATATATTATATATATATATAAAAAGCCTAGTATCTATCTATCTATCTATCTATCTATCTATCTATGGAAAGGGTATACGGAAAGGTAAAGTATAACACTGAGGGCTGGGGAAGATTTTTAGTGGAAGAAGCACCAGAATTCTGTAAACACAGCCTGACACAGCAAGAGCTAACACAGAACAAAAGTCAAACAGTCTGGCCCTACAACATAAAGGGTTGCAATGCCCTCCCCAGAGACCCCATGATTGGTTCTGGGAGGCAGGAGGCATTGAGCAATCACAGGGTGCCAACCAAGTGCCTGGGACCTGCTTGTGCTGCTCATTGGCCACCAATTACATCCATCAGGTCCTTCCCCTCCCATCACAGGCCCAGTTCAAGAGTTCAACACTGTTTCAGCTCCAAGCTGTCTGTTCCCTCCTCCCCATTCCACATTTCCCTCCAGAAAATACCTGCCAGGTAATAACGAAATCAAGAATTTTATTATCATTAGTACTATAATGAAAACAAAGTGCACACACCTAGAGTTTTACAGCTGTAATGTCTGCTGAGTGGAAAAAGTACTTCCTTTTCTTCATTTGTCATTCAACTTCAGAGTGTCCCCTTTATTGTGAGAAAGAGCAACCTGTTTACTTTTTCCACACTGCTCATGATTTTATAAACTTCTGTCATATCCCCTAGCTATGGGACTTTCGGTCGGTTTTGGTCAAAACCAAAAGTGCTTGGAAAACGCGTCACTTTTAGATGTGTGCGGTGCACACGTGGCATAAAATAACGTCGCATGTAGATATCTCACATGCGGGATTTAGATGCAACATTCCACGCGTTAAAGCTGGTCGTCCATTCTTTTAAAGCCGCAAATTATTGTCATCGAGGTATTTAACTCGTGGTTTTAAAACAACGTGCGACCAGCTTCAACACGTTAAATGTCGCGACTAAATCCCACATGCAGGATTTTTACACGCGGTGTGATTTTATGCTGCCAAGGGCATTTTTGGTTTAAACCAAACCACCCGTAAATAGGGCTGCCATTTATGAGCGGTTTTGGTTTCGTATTTTTCCCATTGAAGTCAGTGCTAAGGGAAACTGAACTGTAACGCATCCATCCTTGGGGTCCTATTCCCCACCACCACCCCTGGGGGCCTGGCATGTTACTTACCAGCCCGGGAAGGTGGGGGGTGAGGATCTGCTAGCCCGATGTTGCTGTGGGGGCCTCCTAACAGGCCTCCTCACCGTGGCACGTGGCCAAGCTCCCTGCTTAGCAACACACCATGGTAAAGGGGGCTTGCTGGGGGTGGCGGGAAATAGGGCCCCATGGATGGGGGTGAGGATCCACTGGCCCACTGCTACTGTGGGGGAGCCTCCCAGAAGGCCCCCTCCCTGCTGTGCACTGCCGAGCTCCCTGGACAATTTTCCCATTTGTGCAGAGAGCTCAGCAGCACACCACCGTGAGAGATTCTGCCAGGAGGCCCCACAGCAGCGGCGGACTGGCAGATCCTCACCCCTATTCCTCCAAGGCCATTAAGTAACATGCCAGGAACTATGGGGTTGGGGTAGGGGATTAGGGCCCCAGGGGGTGGGTGGGTGAGAAAATTTGGTTTATTTTTTATGGATCTAATTAAAAGATCAAAAATAAAAAATGTAATTAAATCCATAAAAAGTAATAAATCGAAAAAGAAACGTCCTGAACCAAAAATCGGTCTGGTGTCCCACCCCTGATATCCCCCCTTAATCGCCTCTTCTCCAAGCTAAACAGCTCTAACCTGTTGTTGAGCCTCTCCTCATCCATCCCTTCTATCATCCTTGTTGCCCTTCTCTGAACTTTTTCCAATTCTATTATATCTTTCCTGAGATAGGGAGACCAGAACTCTTGCCCATTTTCTGTTTTTTGATGGAACTGGGCAGTTCAATCAGTCTGTTCGGGATTTGGATCAGACAACATTCTGAAAAGAGTTCTTATTGGACTGATCAAAGTTGTATTTTTTTTAAATTTTGCACATGCTCAAACTGTTCAATCAGAGTTCCAATTTAAAAAAACCTACTGTGATGGGAATTCTGGCAGCTATTTAAATTTTGCAGAACTTTTCTGTGAAACTGGAACTCCAAATCCTATTTCTTGATCCGAGTAAACAGCAAAAGGCCGTCATGTTCATCTCTGCCGCAGGACAAAGATGCTCCCCTGGGCGGTATTTTCTAAAATGCTCAGCTCCAGCCTGTATTCCTTTGGAAATCAATGCCAATTTTGCCACTGGCTTCAGTATAAGCAGAGTTAGGCCAACACTATTTTAAATCTCAGCTAATAGGATTTTTACAGTCATGAACTTGTACCACGTCTCTGGTTCTGAACATCCCCTTCCCCAGGAGTTTGGATCCAGGTGTGAGCTCTGCTGCTCTCTACTTTTCATCTTGCACACCATAATGGAGAGACGGGAGAGCAGGAGCGTCTGCCCCAGCAGACAGAACAAACAGGCAAAGGGCAGTTGTTTTGAAATCTCAGAAGACAGAATGTTTGAGAGATACCGATTCGCGAAGCAATAATTAATAACTGTGAGAATTAAAGGGGGGGAGTAAAGAAATATAGTCGTCCATATCATTAGGTGATTAGCATTATGATCCCTGCAGCGGAAAGCAAAGCTCTTCCATGCTGGTAATTTTCACCTTGGTTACAGTGTGTGGGGAGATCAGCGGGGCGGGAGAGAAGGAGCTTGTAGATGCTGCAGGGCTAACAGAGTAGGAATGAGAAAGCACAGGCAGGAGAGGGCTGGCATAGTGAGGAGTAAAAGGGGCATTGATCACAGGGCAGCATGATCAATTACAAGCACAAAACCGTCGCCCCAAATGTGTTGACGATCTGATGACTTGCTGCGTGCAGCGTCACCAAAACAGGGCACAAGGAAGAGCCCTCGTCTCCAGCAAGGCATTGAGAAATGAAAACTGGTCTGCTGCTGGGTAAGACAAATGGTCCGTGGATCCACAGGGATGGGGAATCTTCTCCCCAGGCCAGGCCAGAAGCCCGTTTTAGCTTTTTGGAGCGGAGGGGGCATGGTCTTAACTCAGAGTTTCCTGGGACCACTTTGGAAAATGGAAGCCAGGCTGTGCATGTCTGGCTGCTGGCTGAGCAAGTGCAGAGCAGCTGCCACTTTCTAAAATAGCGCCAATCCTGCCAGCGCCATTTTGGAAAATGGCTATGCATGCGCAGAATGGCCTTGGTAGCCATTTTGTGTGTGCGCATTTTTTTCTTAGCATTTCTGCCCGGCACAGCCCTGAGAAGGCTGTGCTGGGCACCGCAGGGTGCCACTGGATGGACTCTAACCCTAAAGGGGAAAATCCAGGTAAGTTAAACCCCCCTCTTTCTCCTCATACCACCACCTCTGCCTCCCAGCACCCCTGACCGGCACTGCACTCCTTCCCTGGACTCCTGCCTGGCCAGCTGCCCTAGCATCTCTCTCTACTTTTCTCTCTAATTTTCATCTAGCATGGGCAGGGATCTGGGGGAGGTGGGTAAGGGTCCTGGGAGGCAACTACCTCCCTCCCCACCCCTGTGCGACCTCTCTACCCCCAGATCTATCTCCCATGGACCCCAGCCCTTCCCCTGGGCCTAGCAGGAATCCAGAGGAAGCAGAGCTGGGGGCAGACATTGGATTTAGGCTATATTGGTTGGAATCTGAACCAATTTCAATCAATACGATCTAAAATCGGATTGAAATCAGGTCGGTACGATTTTGAACTGATCCCAATTTTCAATACGATTAACCATCCCTACCAGGACACGGGCTACTGAGGCCTGGATGAGAGAGGGAGATCTGTTGGGACATGTCCCCGTTTCCTTGCAAAGTGCATGACTGCTGGGCTTGGCTACGAACTGATCCCCATCACTCCCAGATACCTCCAGCTTCTTGCAACTGCAACAGGCCGGTCAGGTTCACGTCTTGGGACTGTAATTCACAGTCAAGAGTCTTGATTGTCTTTGCTTCCAAAGGCAGGGAACTGGGGCAGTGGTGGTTCCATGAGGACAGGATTACAGAGCCATGCCTGCTCCATCCCCCGGGCTGTGGGGTGTGTGGACTCAGGGGGGTTGTATCACCAGGGGTGCGCCGTTGTGTCAAGTGGCTTGCTGCGCATGCAGGGCACACGTGCATATGTGTGTCCACCGCCTGGCCAGGCATGCTCCGGCGGGCAGCATACACCGCCACTTGGATTGCACCCAAAGTGTATAAATCAAAGTAACTACTACTTTAAATTACAATGGAGTAATTACTCCCCTTCAGTAGCATTCAGATGAACAGTTTAAACTGAAGTAGTACTGCATTGATTTCCCCCCAGCTGAAACATGATGATCACTGAACCAGAGTCACTACCCTCGCACTGATATGTTCACACAAACAGTTACTTTGAAATACAAACCAAAGGGGAGTACATACGCCTGATTTTTCAGGAGCACATACTTGTCTTCCTACTCCTGAATAACATTAGTTTAGTGCTCTGTTCATGTGACTGCTTCTGGAGTAAATTAGAAGCAAGTCCCAACTAAAACAAATGAACTGTTGTGTTCATCAGAATGTGGCCTGAGTGAGTTTGTGGAAAATATAGCCCCAGTTGGAAGTCTGGAGCGCTGGAGAATACTGGCCCATGACACAAAGTCCTTAAGGAAGGGACTGTGTCTTATCTGCTCGGAGCGTAGCATCCTGATGGGCTGATAAGATCTGCAATAATAGGTGAACTGAAAGCAGCCTTCCAGAAGTGGCCTCTCCAGTGACATATAGAGAGGGCATCTCTTTCCCCCAGCTTCCACACCATGATCCATCTGCAATCTGGTTTCATGCCCCAAATCTATTTTTGTCTCTGTATCACACTGCAGTCATTCATCTCGCTCCCCATCCACCAGCACCCAAAGGTCCCTCTCAGCATTTGCCAATAATCTCCCTCCCACGGGAAGCTTTTCCTGCTGATTATTCTCCTCCAGGGGTATTAGCTCATGTGTTTGCAGACTGAATCTCAATTTATTTCCTCTCCATGTTACTGACCTCTCTAGGGCATGACGCCTCCCAGTTTAGTATCCTCTGCAGATGTAAATTGCATGCTTCAACCTTCCTTTCCCGGAGCTCTAATGAAGCGGTTCAGGAAGATTGCAGAACTGCGTGGAACAGCTTCTCCCCCACTTCCCCTCTCAGCTTCTTACTCTGATCAGGGCCTGGGGAAGCACTTACGTTAAACCAATAGAAATCCGTTTCCATGCGAGATTGCACCTAGTATCCACCGCAACCTGGGGCAGTCGTTGCCAGGTGGCACAGGGGCAGAGGGCTAGCTGAACCATTAGCCTGCAGAATGAGGGCTCCCATGCTCAGGATCACTCAGGGAGTGTCCAAACATGTCTGCCTAGTCTGTGCAGAATGGGACTCCAGAGTTTGCATAGTGGCTACTGTGCAGTGTGCAGCTCAGTGTGGTGTCATGAGTTAGCTACAGCATCACCTCCTACTTCCTCACTCTGCTTTTCCTGCCAAAAGGAGCAAAGTTGCCGAATCCGAATGATACGAACAAAACAAGTGTCAAAGAGTGTCCGACTGATCTTTGTTTGATTACCTGGTCTTTGTCTTTTCATGGCATTGGTTTGTTTTGGTAGATTCATTCAGTCCGTTTGTCGTTTTGGTTGGCTGGTTCGTTTCTCTGGTTCCAGTTTTTATCCTACCCATTCTCATCATTATTGACAGAAATGACAACCAGAACCGAAACCAAACAAAAACAAATGAAATAACTGAAATTGCAAAAACACAATTGCTCAAACTTGACAAATATTGTTCGGGAAGGGTCGACGACTACAATCTATCTGAAATGGGGGTGGGGGTGTGAACCAACCCTGTGAACATTTATTCTGCTACCTGTTAAAGCGCTGTCCCTTCCCTCCCTGCCCAGAATGAGAGGGGCTGGCCAGGCTGACTCCTCCCCCACAAACTCTGGGTCAGAGCTAAGGTGGGGTTGAGGAGAATGTCTGACTTTGGAGAGTGTGACGGCAGTGACAGACTGGGAGACACTGACACCAGGAGTGGGCTGGGGAGGAATTGGCCAGGGACTGCTCTGCACCAGCATCGAGCAACTTGGCCAGGCTAAGCTTCTCTCACAAGAAAGAGAGTACCTGAATGTGGACCGAGATTTCCTAATTTAGGGATACCACAAGCATCTCTTTGATAGCCTCACACAGGGCTTTTGTTCTGCCGAAGCTACTTTGATTAGGAGTGTGCACTCTCTTTTTAATGCACACCCGTGACTTGCTATAAATCGTGGGATTGAATTGTTATCCTTCAGTTGCGTAAGGCAATAAAAGCATTAACAGCCTAGCCAGCCATCTGCCCTGGGGTACACACATACCCTGGTTGTTTGCAGAAGAGTCAGTGTGCAGGTGAGAGGCTGCATATCCTTTAATCCTGCCCTGATAGGGGTGCTGCGGCCCAGTGGTTACAGCAGATTGAAACCAGATGAGGGAAAGCTGTAGGGGAGGATTCTTTACCTAAGTCAGGGGGTAGGAGAAGCTGCACTTCCTCTCCACACTCTTCCCTGCTGCCCTCCCCCACTGATCCTACATCCTCAACCAGCCTCCCTCCTTTCAGCTCTCTCTGCATAGCAAGGAATGTACTCAGCAGCCCATGATCCTCCTTATGCAGGTTACAGCAGTCCAAAACCAAAATCTCTTTTCTCCACTTTCCCTTACAGAAGACAGGGAATGAGGTGCAAGAGCCCCCACAGCAGTCCTGTAGCGCACTGTGGAGATGAATCTTGGGCGGGCTTATAGCTGAATTGCACCCCCCAGCCAAAGGAGTGAGCTTGTTGACTTTATATGGAGTCAATGCCTGTGTCCTGCTGAAATTACTTGGTGTAGAATAGGGATCAGATTCTGCCCTGCGATATGTGGGCCCGTTCCCCTTGAAGTTCATCGTCCCACTGCTGTAAAATGGTGTAGATCCACTGAAGCTAAGTAGAGCACTGCAGTTACACACCAGCCCAAGATCCACTCCTATATCTCTAAAACAAAGGTGGTATAAACCTGTTAGGAGCCAGTAGGGATGGGACTACTGGCGAATTATCGGTTACCGGTTTTATCGGTATCAGATTAATCCGATATCGGATTTATCGGTATCAGCATATCGGGTTTTTTAACACTGCCAATTTTTTACATCTTTAACATTGCGGCCATTGTTAAAATGGTCGCAACGTTAAAGATCCGAAAAATCGGCAATGTTAAAAAACTGATATACCGATACCGATATTATCGGTATTATCTGATTAATCCAATATTGCCAATTATCAGCATTATCGAATTAATCCGATACTGATAGTCCCATCCCTAGGAGCCAGCTCCTATTTCTGAGAAAGATCTGACTTTGAACCCGGCACAAACCCCCCAGCAGAGCTGTTAGTGACGGTTACACTGAGTCTGACTTTCCTCTAACTCACACTGATCACAGAAATTCCTTCTGATTTACATCACAGTAAAAGGAGAGGGAGGCCCATTATTAAAGAGCCTGAATCCAGCAATACGCATTGGCTGTCTCCATACCACCTTGGATAGGACGCTCCAATCACAGTCAATAAAAAGACCAAATATCCAACCTATTACAGAGAGAGCGTAAACTTGTTGCAAATTGCCCGAATTAGCCATGTGCTGTGAACACAGCTATAGATAAATGTATCCAGAGCCCCAGAGCTGCTGGGCAGCTCACAATCCAATTAGGCGGCTCCAGCTCCAGGCTTTTTCCAATTGTTAGATGTCCACCTTCTCGGATACGCTGGAATCTAAACTGTTCTGCCCATTTTCTTCACTAGTCTATTAGGCACCCCCTTGGTATCTCAACCAGGTTCATAAAAGCTGATGGCCTTTTGACCACAAGTATCTCTCTGGACAAAATGTTCTACTAATATTATTTTGCTTTACATTATTTTATTATTATAACAGATACATTTTTTATTATTATGAAACTCTAGTCTATGCTCTCAGTTTAACTACTTGCAACCTCCTTGTTACTGGCCTTCCCCACCCTGACCTTGACCCTCTCACTTCTGCTCAACACTCTACTGCCAAGGTCATCCACCTTGCCTGCTGCTTTCATCATGTTTAACCACTCCTCTACTCCCTTCACTGGCTCCGGGTATTTTCAGATATGACGGTACTATGGGTGGCCACGCTTTGACCTGTGTGGCCAGTGGCCACCCATGGTGCCATCACAACTGAACCGGCCCACCAGATGTTTCCCCAGGCCAGAGCCAGGGTTTCCCTGGGCCGTGGCGTTCTTTAGCCTGGGCTGTAACTTGGACCCATTGCCGAGGCACAGCCCAGGCTAAGTGCTGCCGCAGCCATCTCTGGACCAGAGTAGAATAGGCCGTCATATGTGATGGCCCATTCTACCTGATCCCAGTCCGGGGCAGGGGCTGCCTGTCAAGGAGGAAGGCAGGCCATGCTCAGCAGCGCAGGGTGCGGGGCCATGCAGCCCCATGTCCGCATATCGCCCCACCTTCTTTCCACCCAACACGTCTGTTCGTTGGCCAGGCCAGACCCTGCACAGGGTGATGGTTCTCACCCCGGGAAGGATCAAAGTGTGATGACACAGTGCGCCATCACATTTGAAAATATCCTCCCTCTCCCCCTTTTCACCCAGCACCATCTCCTTGTCTTCACCTCCCAGGCTCTGCCATGGTTTTGTACCTCCTTATCTTTCTGCCTTCACTTCCCTCATTTCCCAAAGGGGGGGGTCATCAGTCAGGTGGACCTCCAACGGGAGGGAGTTCCACAGCCACGGTGCAGTCCCTGAGAACATCCTCCTCGTGATCGACACCTGGGAAACCCAGGGGACCACAAGAAAGGCGTCCCTGGCCAACCACAGAGGTCGATCTAGAATCCAGAGGGTGAGGCGGACCTGCAGGTAGGTGGAGCCCAGGCCATTTAGGGCTTTAAAGGTCAACACCGGCACCTTTATGATTGTCTATCTTCAAGATCCCCCTCCTCTCCTGTAAGTAAGCCAAGTGTATGTGTCTGAAGCTTCTCATCTTCAGGCGTTTTCAGATGTGATGATAGCCTATATTTCCACTCTTTGACCCATGTGGAATTGCGAGCTACCATCATGGTTGAATGCACCATCAGATGTTAGCTCATGCCTTTTCCCGGGTGGTGTTGGCACTTAGCCCGGGCTGCGACTCAGGGACATCCCCAGGTCACAGCCCGGACTAAGCACCAACATGGCCGGGAAACAGCTGCACAGCTGGGAGTAAAGCAGGCTATCACGTCTGATAAACCACTTTACCTGAACCTGGTCCGAAGTCCCTGTGGTTCCAGATGCCATCGCAGCTTTCGTTGGCTGCCATAGCTGTCCATCAACCAGGGGGGCAGGCTGCTGCACACAGCATAGGGGCAGATGGACACATGTCTGTGTGTCTCCCCACCCCCTCCCTGGCCCAGCCGCCATCACATTTGTTCCGCAACTGAGCTGATTCCTCCCACCACCGTCCAGGTAAGTCTGTGGCAGCGACAGGAGCTAGCGCTTCTATTTTCACCCTGCATTAACATAACCCTGTATCTTCCTATGTGCCCCTGCCCTTTGTCACCCTTTCGCTTGTGCATTCTAGACTACATGCACCTTGGGGCAGGAACTAGTCTGTTATCACAACTGTTCAGTGCCAAACACATTGCTGACAATCATCATCATAATATAATTAATTACCGGTTAATTAATTAGTTGTGAATACAAGCCCCATTCTAGATAGAGGTCCCACTGGACTAGGGTCTGTATGAATATATAGTATGGGAGTTTGGTTGCTGTGTTGGTCCCAAATGTAAGAGAGGGAGATGAAGTAGTTCCAATGATATCTTTTATTGGACCAGCTTCTGTTGGTGAGAATGTGCACGCTTTGGGGACATACAGGGTCCTTCCTCTGTCATGTAGTGTAGCAAAGTGGCCTGAGAGCTTGTATATTCTCACCAACAGAGGTTGGTCTGAGAAAAGATATCATTGGAACTATTTCATCACCATCTATATAGTAACGGACAGATGCCACCTTGAAAAGCCAAGTGCAAAAATGCACTTCCCTTTTTTGACAAAGAGCTATTTCCTCTGCAGTGTCAAAGTGCAGGGTCCACACAGAATTTTTTTGCTCATGGACGGAAGACTCTATAGACAATAACATAAGATGTGTCACGTTGTGTACTTTAGATGGATGGCAGCTCTGGAAGTGAGTGGATGGGTGCACCCCCGGAGCAGCTCCAGAAGCAGGTAGCCTCTGCATCCATTGGTTTACACCTGTTGGATCAGACCAATGATCTGTCTAGCCCAGAATCCTGTCTCCAACACTGGCAGCTTCAGTTATTATTTCAGAGAAATGCACATATTTTTGTCCTGAAGATGCCCTGGTTTTGTAAACTTCCTGGTAGCTGGCAGCTGGTACCTGGTACCTGGTACCAGACTCTGTTGCAGACAGAATACCGGGCTAGATTGGCTATTAGTCTGACCCAATATGGCCATTTTATATTCTTAGCGGAGCTGCAGGGAAAGCCATTGCTTCACTGAGCAAGACTCTAGGAGCTGATCCATGGCTTTCAAGTGATGAAAACGGGATTTGAATGCACAACAGCACAAAGGCTGTGTCCCTGGGACACCATTTAATTCTGACTTTGGGATTTAAGCTTTCTAGGGGAGTCTCTACTAGACTGAAAAGTGTGTTTAGAGATGGAACAAGAGCATAGGGTTTGGACATAGAGCTAGATCCAAACTCTCTGAATGTCCAGAAGAAGATGCAGAGTTTTGGTTGGAACTAGGCATGGGACTCTGGACAAAATTTCAGTTTCGGTCAATTTTGGATTTGGTTCTCATGAATTTCGGGTTTTTTTCGGTTTTGGCACTATCAGATCTATTGCACTGATTTTTGTACCGGATTTTTAACACTGTGTTTTTTCAATGGGGGACAAACCGCAATGTTAAAAATCCAGTACAGAAATCAATGCAAAAGATCTGATACTATACCGAAAGCTAAAAAGAACCAAAATTTCAATTAATCCGAAATGACCATTTTCGATTATTTTCGGTTTTATCCGAAACCTAAATTCCCATCCCTAGTTGGAACCATTATCAGGGGGGTCAGCCACAATGTTTAGACCTAGGTTCGAACTACCCCCCAAAATTCAGGGGATTGGTTCAGATCCATCACTAGTTTTGATGCTGAGAGGTTAGATCCCTTCCTGATACCACAGGCTTGAAAATGCTTTTGCTGTGAACGCGTATCATTTCCAAAATCCCGGTAGTAGGTGATGTTTGTCTAGCATTGTGCGCGCTAACCATTTTGTGCATAAAACCATCCCTATTTGACAGGACACAAAGCCTCATCGCCTTTCCAATTGTATTTATTAATGCTGAAAGAAATTTCCATTCATCAGAAGCGCAAAGGGAAACTACACAAAAGCGCAAACAGCAGCTGCTACTGCGTTGTGAATAATCCAGAGTTCACAGTCCCCCCACAATCACCATGGCTGAGAACGCCTCAGAAAGGAGATGGGGGGGGGAAGCCACTTAAAAGTACATAAAATGAGAGCCGTGGAAGCCCAGCTGTGAATCTCTGAAAGCACCATGGGTTCTACCGCCTCCAACGCGTTTCCCAATAGGCAGCCTGGGGCCTGCCAAGCCAGAGTTGGACAGAGCAGGAAAGACAGTCTGCTCTGTAAGGCCTGGTTAGCTTAGCCACCTCACTTGCGTAATGAGAGGGGGGAGAAGGAAAAGACTCCCCCCCCCTCAATTTGTTGAGGGGAGAAATACCCCCCCCCTCAAATTTAATACCACTGCAGTGACAACCTCAGAAACCTTCCTTGTCAGCAATCGGAGAGGGGGATTTGTCCAGAAGTGGCAGGGGATTGTGATTGAGGAAAGCCCAAATGCAAGAGGAAGTACCAGGGGTTGGGTTTGTTGGTTTGATTGTTTTGTTTTGCAGGGGAAGGGTCTAAGGTTTGCTCCCTGAGCTGGGACCTGTGTTTTGCCTCTGCGTTAATATGTGCACACAACATTTTCTAAATGCAAACACTCACATGCTTCTTACACACCCACATTCACTTTACGCACGCACACAGATCCTTGGCTTCAGTCCAGCAAGCCAAAGGTGCTGCATAAGACACATCAAGCGGTGGGAGGTGTGGATGTCACCCAGCAAGAAAAGTTCTAGTGCCAGTAACCCTCAAACCTAAGCCTCTGCTTCAGGTCCAGCCTAGCAAGCTTAAGGGCACTGTGCCACTGACCTTGACGTCAGTCCAAGCTTCAGGCCACCAGGTCAGCGGCTAGAGACGCTAACCCATAATACTCATAGAAACCTGTGCCTCAAATCAGCCCAGCAATCTGGAGATGCTTAACCTATTGCTTCATTGTCCTGAGCTGGAGTCTGTATATTTCCTGCATCTAGGCCTATGTAAGGGGGTTGTATGAAAACATTCATATCTAGGACTGAAATAACAAATAATGGCAAATGCTGTTTCTGTCAGAAACAGGTCATTTGACTTCATTCGCGTGACGCGGAAACTTACTGGCTTTTCCGCTGTTTTTGCCGTTTGTCGTTATATGGCATAAGTTGAACAGAGCTGCTATGGGGCCGATCCCAAGCCCCGTGTGCACACCCCCAGGGGCTCTGGAGATTCAAAAATGCAAGCTACGTGCCAAGGAAGTGCCGTAAAGTTCCATAAAACTGTCATAAAAGTCCCAGAAAGTGACAAAAAGTGACGAAAATGCCAGAAAGTGACAAAATTGACAGGATATGATGGAAAATCACAGGCACTGATGTTAACAATGGTGGAAGCACAGAACCATCAAAGACTGAAAAAGTGCTGACAAACACTCCCGAAAGGTTAGTATTTCCCTGCGGAAGCACTCCCAAAAGTTTGGTATTTCCCTGTGGAATGGGAACACTTGCTCTCATCTCAGCCCTATTCATATCACCAAATCACTTCATCAGATTTTGCAGTCACAACCAATCAGCTCCAGGGAAAGGTCTTCAGTGGTTGTACTCTGAAGTTTGGATCCTCAGCTCTAATTGATCATGCCCAAGAGAGTTATGGCTCAAAAACAGTTTTCACCTTGCTCCGAAGATACTGCAAGATGGAGGAGTGGTGGTGCTCTATATCCAGGGGAAAATGCAGTGAACACAGGTTCCTGAGTGTCTATATCATCCCCTCTGCAACAGCAACATCAAAGAGTTATTGTGCTAACTGGGCCATGCTCCCCTTATGGTTGGGGTCTAGAACAGTTTTCTTTCAGTGGTCGCTGGTGGACTTTTAGGTTGGTGGGATGGGGGGGTGTCAGCAATAAAATTTCACGCTTACATGATCAAAGGAATAGAACACACAATGAATGAAAAACCCACAGTGTATGCACAATGCAAAACTACACAATGCTGGTGGTATGTAACAGTGAGCTAAAAACAAAGCTCTGTGTGAAAAAATCAAAAAGGGAAAACCAGCATTTGCTCCTGTAGAACAGGTGCTACTAAAAAAAATTTTAAATAATTTTTAAAATGGCAGCTCAAGACTTCAAGTCTGTTTAAAAACCAAACCAGGATTTCTCACCCAAATCAATCCCAAACCAATTGGGATTAAAAACCCAAATCAATCCCAAACCAATTGGGATTAAAAACCCAAATCAATCCCAAACCAATTGGGATTAAAAACTAAACCAGGATTTCTCCCCCAAAACAACTTTAATCATCTTTAAAAGAGACAAAACCATGAAAAATCAAGACGTAATACCCACTGATACAAAGCCCACTATTCATTTCGGCACTCATATTCAATGAACTGTGGTCTATTATCTGATAGCATCCATGTCTAACAAGTATAGAATTTATTCTATACCCCAAAAACATTTTGGTTTAAGAGAGAAGTTAAGGCCCTTACAAATTCAATCATGCTCCCAAAATCATGGAAATTGTAAGGTAAGGTTCCCGCCTTAACTTCTGTGCCATGTAAGCAGTAAAGACGTTGGGCAGTCTCACATATTGTGTTTGCTTACAACTTTGGCTCCATGCACCCTCACTTTGCCTTTGTCTTTCAGCCCCAAACCTCTTCCTCTGCATGTTGGGGGCAACACTATTGCTGAAAACTGGTATTCAAAATTACTCAGTTTTTACCGAGTATCTCAGTATTTGACTCGGTTTTACCGAGTACCGAGTAACCGAGGAATTGGCCCAGTACTCAGTACTTGGAAAATCCTTCAATGAACAACATACAGGACTTTTCCTGCCCTTATATAGATAAGGGTACTCGGAACTCTGAAAAAACTCGGTACTCCGTTTTATTTTACTGAGTATTTTACTGAGTATCGAGGCTGAACACTCGGAGGTGGTCCTCGGAAACTTGGAAATACTAGCGAATAAAATGTTTACTATTTGGTGCAGCACTGGGCAACACTGAAAGTGGGAACAGGAGGGCATGAGCTGCCCCCTCACCCTCTCCTTTCCGTCTGTCCTTTCATTTGGGTTGGAGAGAATGGGACAGCTGAGTAATGTCTCACAACTCTCCCTCTTACCCACAGTTTCCACTGCCCTCCGAGAGGACTGAGGAGTCCTGGCTCCCACCCCCTCTAACCTACTAGGTCCCAACCCTTTAACAGATAACTCAGGACTCCCGGCTTCCAGCCCCTCCACCACGCTCTAACCCAGTAGGCTGCACTCCCTTCACAGGCAACCCAACAGTTCTGGTTCCTAGCCTGGTCAGCTCTCCCCTGCTCCCAACCTTGTAACAGACCAACCCAGGAGTCTTGGGACCAAGTCCCCCCTCTAACCCTTTAACCTGCAATCCTCTCACAGAGAACTCAAGAGTCCTGGGAAATAAAATGTTTATCTGTATGTCTCAAATGGAACAGGAGTAAGGGAGTGTGTGTGGAATGACAAAAAAAACAAAACAGGAGAGGAAGTAGAATAATAGGGAGGGAGCCTATAGGGAGTAAAAAGATAGGGAGTCAGCTATAGTAAGTCGGTGAAAAAATAAGAGTCCCCCCCCCCAACGGTATCCAATCAGTCTTTTTAATCAGTCATTTCACTCAGAACCTTGTTATTGGAATTATTTCTAATTCCGGCTGTCGTTCCAGCCACTTACTTGCTCCTGCAAGTATGTACCTCAATATGTACCCAGTTTTTATTAAACATTTGTATACCGCTGTATCCATCTTCAGTGTGCTCTGGAAGGGCAATGGGGATTCGTGGGTAGCAGGGAGGGTTGTGAACTCTTACTCAGATGTCCCATTCTCTCCCCAACCCAAATGAGAGGATAAATGGAAAGGAGGAGGCGAGGGGGCAGTTCATGCCCTCCGGTCCCCAGCTTCAGTGTTTCCCAACCTGCAGAGGAAGAGGATTGGGGCTGAAAGACCAAGGCAAAGTGTGGGTGCATACAGCACAATATGTGAGACTTTACAGAGTCTTTATTGCTTACATGGCACGGAAGTTAAGGCAGGAGCATTAACTTACAATTTTGGAGAATAACTGAATTTGCAAGAACCTTAGCTTTTCTCTTAAACTGAAAGGTTTTTTGTGTATAGAATTTCCTCCTTTCTGAGAGGATTTGCATTTGCAATACAGAAAATTTTTGCAACACAGAAAATTCCTCCTGCTGGCACATTAGAGCTTTGAGCAGCGTAACAGTAAAATTTCAGATTTTCAAAGACTCACCATGTACTGTTCCTCGCCCTCACTCCCGGCTTCAGCCCCCGAGTGCCACTGCCCCCCACTCCAAACCAGCATTCCCCCTCATTCCCCGCTTTAGCCCCTGAGTGCCACTGCCCCCACTCCAACCCAACGTTCCCCCTCACCCCCCTCAGTGCCCAAGTGCCACTGCCCCCACTCCAACCCAGCTTTCCCCTCACCACCAAGTGCAACTGCCCCACCCCTAACCAGCATTTCCCCTTTCCAGTCCCCTCAGCCTCCAAGTGTAACTACCCCCCAACCCAGTATCCCACTCACCCCTCATTTCCGCTTCTTTTCAGCACAAAACAGTGCTGCCTATTGGATGAGTTAATCAAGCAGCTTTTATTTTTCAGGAAGTGAACTTGTGTCCACTGACTAGGATATGGTAAGTGTGAAGGAGGGAGGGGGGATGTTTTGATGTAGCACTTGGAAATAAAACACACACACACATTTAGTTCTTATGGTTAAATAAAAAGCATGTTCTTTGTGTTACTTACAGAGGCAGTAAAATAGTTGAAACACTAATCCCTTTCCCTTAATTTATTTGTTTACCAATTATTCCGGATCGTCTGTGGTGTCTGTGGAGGGCAGGTATACCGGAGGCTCTGCGGGTGCAGGGGGTCAGCATTGGGGCAGGAAATCTGGGGAGGGGTCTAGAGTGTCTGTTTGGGGGCAGGGAGGTCTGTGAGTGCAGGGGGTCAGCATGGAGGCTGGTTGGGGGGATGTGGGGACCTGGGGGCAGCATGGGGGTGATTTAGGGTGTCTGTGTGGGGGCTGGGTGGGGGGTAGGGTGGCCATACCTCCCCTTTAAAAGAGGACACATGAAAAATCAAGTCCTGCACCATATGTTTTTCATAAGCATCCTCTTTAAAGGAGGGTATGGCCACCCTAGTGGGGGAAACTGGGGTGTCTGTGGGGACAGGGAGGCCGGGAGGGCATCTTGGGTGTTTCAGGGGTTCTGTGCAGGGACAAGGAGGCTGGGAGGGGGCAGGGCAGGTGATGTTGGTTCTCCTCCTGCCGCCGAGCCTGGCGGGGAAGCATGGGGGTCACACCAGTCTACACACACACACCCCATGGGGTTCAAGTCAGCACTGCTAGGTGGTGAAGGGAAGCAGGCAAGCTGGGCAGGAAGAGCAGCATGGGCAGGGCCACAACTCCCCCTGCCTCATGGTCCCCCACTGGCTCAGCCCCCTGGCCCCAGAAGCAGTCAACAGCGAGGAGCCTACCAGTGGCTCTAACACTCAGGGGGAGGCTTAATCCCCAGTCAGCACTGGGTTCAGGACCCTGGATCTCCAATACCCCCGCACCCGCCTTGATCACAGGGTAATTGGCTGAGCCCCCTATGCAGACACTTCATCACCCTCCAGTCAGACTTAAATAAGAAAGCACCTCCACAGCATTTCCAGCAGTGACCACATGGAGAACCATCCAAACCGGCACAAGCTGTGAGACTTGTCCCAGGGGGAAGGTCCAAAGCACTTTGTTCAGCCCTGCCTCCAGCATGACCCTAGTAATGACATCAGGCAGGCCAACCAATGGGGGGCTGAATTCCCCAGAGCCCCTCCCCCCAGATGAATCCTGCCTGGCCAAGCTCGAAAGCCCCTCTCACCCCTATCACTCACAGGGCATGCACATCATTATTGAGAGTCCGACAGACTACAATGGTTTTGCTAATTTTAAAACCACCAGACAAAATTTAAAAATTCAAAACCCAGAACCTCCAAGCAAACACCCCTTAATTATATAACAACAGTAAACATCAACGCGGTATTTCAAAATTAAGGTCTGATGCCCTCACCCCACAAAAGTGTCTCAAACTGAAAGTAAAAGCATTTTTCTCCCATTTTTCAACTGCTGTAACCTTTTGGTTTTTTTCCGATGTGCATGAAATTTGGACAGATTGTACCCCACACTCAAGTGAACTTCTCTGTCAAATGTCAGACAAAGTGCCAATTTTATAAGCAATAGAGTGTTCATGCTTTGCAATGGAACATATGTGCTGTCCTTAACTATGCAAGTGCCTGCCACCGCTCCCATAATATGCATGGAGCTAAAACAAATAACACATTTCATTTCCCCCAAAGATTATTTGTGTATTCAGAAAATCAAACAAATATCAGAAGGACCTTCACCCAATTAGCAACTGTTGAGTTTACAATAACATTAAATAGTATCAAGGGCTCAAGTTACAGGAAGGTAGAGTTTGGTTTTTAATAGCAGGAACAACGTCCTAATGGTAAGAGCTGTACAACAATGGAACAAGTTGCCTAGGGAGGTCAGACACTTTTTGCTGGAGGTTTTCAAAAAGAAGCTTTACCCATTTTCTATTTGCCTCAAGCTCCTGCTTTGCAAACTCTTGCAACATGGTTGAGCTTTCTGCAGTTAATAAAATGGTTTCAAGGGTGTAACAATGCCATGTGGTTTGTGTGCTATCCCAATCCATACACCTCTTAATGCTGCCTTCCGCAAATGCCTTTTGTTTGCTTTTACTGACTTCTCCTTGGAGTTTTCCATTCTGTCTTGCCTCTCCTATGATATGCCTCTCTCCTGACTTTCCTATGATTTGGAGGATTTGCAGTCCTGTCCAGTGCCTCAGTGCATTGATTTCTCTCCAAAACTTTTGGTCTAGCCTGGGTAACCTCTGTTACCTGGAATATCCTGATTGCCTTGTCTAGATTCAAGTATGGATCTTTCAGCAGTCTCTTTCTGCTCTTTGTGTCTCTGATCTCCATTGCAATCTGATCTCTGATGAGAGACTCTACGAGCGCTCCAAAATTACTCATTTGACTCAACAGCCTCAGATCAGTCACAAAGTCTTTGAAAAGTTTCTCCCTCTTATAGAGCTTTCTTACAGAAATTATATATCACAAAAGTCTCCCCCCCCCCCCCC
>QEPC01008313.1:412321-431484 GCA_003113815.1 Sphenodon punctatus
CCCCCCCCCCCATATATTTTCCTGCTACTGAATATTTTACCAAGTACCTAGTATTATTGAGTATTCATCAGTATTACTGAGTAGCTCCTGGAAACTTGAGCCCACTCCTCAGCTACTCAGAAATACTCATGAATCATTACTGCCCTACTCGTTTCATCGCTACACTGGAGTGAAGGTTAATGGGAACTGGGAGGAGGTTAAGGGTTGGGCTATTCACACAGCGATTGGCTCAGAAATGCAGAAACAAGAAGCCTGGAAGAAAAACAGTTCTCTCAGCAATGCGGTAAGCAGTAAATGAATGGTACACAGTAAATGTTAAGCGGAAAGTCAGTAAATTGGGACATTATCTTGCGATATTGCAAGAACTGAGAAATCGTATCAGTATCAGGAAATGGTCAGGACATCGATCCCGGTTCCTGATATGGTGAAATTTATTGCAAGCAATGATTTAGCTGCTCGTTTCAGCCTTAGTCTGAACTGAGGGTTCCCAAAATATGGTTTAGTGTGACATTTCCACATCCTTGAATCCAGCTTCACCCATGGGGCTGTGTCTGTGCTTCCCCCAGTACATCCAAGTGCTGTCAGTTGTGGAAGACCTTGTTCATAGATTGTGGTGGTGATGGCTCGCTCTAGAAAAATTGCCCTTTTAGAGTGCACGCTCGGTCCACCCCCATCTCCCCAACACCTCATCCTCCCCTGTGGCTTTTCCTGAAGTGTGTCTCTGACACATTAAGCCTTGCTATCCCAGCGCCTGCATCTGAAAGTGGACACATTTATCGTGCAGCTGCAGAGCAAAGGCTGTTCTGCAGCTCAGCCAGTCAAGGTCAGCAGCGTCTACCGCTAGGAGGTTCAACTAATGTTCCTTGTCTTTCCTTTATGCAGGAGGAGAAGGACGTGTCTCTGTCTCTACCATCACTGCACGCCCAAGTTTACAAAGAAAAATACTAGAGGGAGGCTTTGCAATTCTTGCAAGCAATGGAGTGCTTGTAATTCCTGCCCTGTCAGACAATCTTCCTTACAATGCAGGTCATTAAACTGTTCTCATAATATCTTGCTGTCCTTATGCAGGATGATCTTTCAAGCAGGGATTGCAAAAACAAGAATCCCGTATGTGTATCAGAAGATCACTGATGCTCTTAGTGAAGCTGCAACACTACTGCATGTGGCTTGGTAACAATTATGCCTGAAACAAGACATTTCGGTGAGTGCTGTTTCCGTTGGAAGCGAGGGCATTCACCGAGATTTGTGCAACATGGAAACTTACTAGATTTCCCACTGTTGACACCATTTTCCTTTATTTTTTACAAGTTGAAGGGGGGCTGCTATGGGCCAGTCCCAAGCTCCACATGTGTCCCATGCACACCGCTGGGGGCTGGGGAGACAAAAATGTGCTGGCTAAGCACTGGGGAATGCTGGAAATTGCCATAAAAGGGGCTGTAAAGCTGTCGGAAAATTCCCAGAAAGTGATGAAAAAGTCCCAGAAAGTGACAAAAGTCTTGGAAAGTGACAACAAATTACCCCCAAATGGAGGAGGCATGGAATCACTGGAAACTGATGAAGTACCGATGGATACTTGCAAGCACTTCTGAAAGATTAGTACTTCCCTTCAGAACAGAACACTTGCTCTCGTCTCAAGCCTAGTCTCAAGTCTACTCAAACTCAACATGGCTAAAACTGAACTCCTTATCTTCCCCCCTCATCCTTCCTCTCCTTCCTCACTGTCAATAACTATTGATGGAGTCACCATCCTGCCTGTCCCCCAAGCCCGTAGCCTAGGCTTCATCTTTGACTCAGCCCTTTCTTTTAAACCCTACATTGACTCTGTTGCTAAATCCTGTCTTCTCCCTCCATAACATTGCTAAGATTCACCCTTTTCTCTCTGTCTCGTCTGCCAAAACTCTTGTTCATGCTCTGGTCATCTCTCGCCTCGATTACTGTAACCTCCTTCTCACTGGCCTTCCCCGGTCTCACCTTTCTCCCCTCATCTCTGTCCAAAACTCTGCTGCCAGGGTCATCTACCTCGCCAGTCGCTTCGACCATGTGCAGCCCCTCCTCTCTTCCTGTCTCTTATACACATCTAGATGTGTATAAGAGACAGGCTCTTCACAACCTTGCTCCCCCCTACCTCTCTGCACTTATCGCCCTCCATACTCCAGCCCGTACACTTCGCTCCTCCTCTGTCCCTTCTCTCACCCTTCCACGCCTTCCCTGCTCCCCTAAGCGCCTTCGTCCCTTCTCACTTGCTGCCCCCCATGCCTGGAACTCCCTCCCTGTCCACATCCGCCTTGACCCCTCTCTTCATACCTTCAAATCTTTCCTTAAAACTCACCTCTTTCGTTCTGCTCTGTCTGACTCTTTATCCTGCTGAGCCACTATTCCTATACCTACGATCGGTTTACCCTTATCCTTGCAACATGGACCTGCCTGCTTTCATTCTCATTGTAACCAAGCCAAGTACGTGCACTTGAGACCTCGCATCTTCATGAATGTTAGACCCCTTGTCTCTCCCTCTGTTCCCCTTCCTAAGTCTCTCCCCCAGTTCCTGTCTCTCAGATTTTAAGCCCTAGGGGCAGGGATCGTGTCTATTTTATTACTTTGTAAAGTGCCAGGTACACTGCTGGCGCTATATAAATGTTTGTTAATAATAATAATAATAATAATAATAATAGTAACAATGCCCTTCTGAGAGTCTCCCTTTAACCATGTTCCATCACCACCTCCCCTGGCACTGCAGGCTCCCCTGCAGATCTGACAGCCCAGTGATGTGCTTTTTGCTTTACTCCCTCTAATAGGTAAGGAGTGCTATGACGAGGAGAGCTTTCTGCCAATTACATGTGGTACGACGGCTTCGGCCATATGTCTCTGACTCCGACTTGGCCACTGTCATCCATGCCTTCATCACCTCAAGATTAGACTATTGTGACATGCTCTACATGGGGCTACCTTTGGTGACAGTCTGGAGACCGCAGCTGGTGCAAAATGCGGCAGCCCGTCTCCTTACCGGGACGAGTCACCCTGAGCACATTACACCAGTGCTCCGAGCTCTGCACTGACTCCCAATAGTCTTCCGAGCCCGATTCAAAGTGTTGCTGCTTACGTATAAAGCTGTATATGGTCTGGTCCTATCTGCGTGGCTGCCTCACTCTCTGTGCCCTGGATTGACCCCTGCAGTCCGCCGAGGATGCCCTTCTTGGAGTCCCCTGGGTGTCGCAGGGGACTACAGCGGAGAGGGCGTTCTTGGTGGTGGCGCCCAGGCTGTGGAACTCCCTTCCAGTGAAGGCCCGGGTGGCCCCGGACCTTGCCTCATTTCGTTGACAGTGCAAGACCTGGCCATTCCGCCAAGCCTTTGGTGAGGGAGGTGGGTGAAGGGGGCATGTGGAGGATGGGTTTTTTGTTTTCTTTATGCCTCCCTTTTATGAATTTTATATATTTTATGTGTATTTTTAAATATTTTAATTTTTGTAAGCCGCCTCGAGCTGCCTGCCTGTCTTCCGGCCCAGCCGGCCTTCAAGTCCACCTAGTCTCCCACACCCACAGGTGACTGGTAACTGTCAATAGTGGGGAGACACAGGAGTGCAGGCTGGGCAGGGGTCCTATAGGATTCTATAGGGCTTCTGATTATAGGGGGGGCATGGACTCCCCCATGCCCCCACACACACACACAAGTCACCTATGACCACACCAGCCTGACCTGCTCCTACTGCCAGGCCAGCCCACACCCTTCCCCAGACTAGAGGTTATCCACTGCTATACAGTATCCATCCGGATCCACGGTATCCGGCCCACTCCAGCAAGGATAGGATACTTAGTAGTATCTGTTTATTATTCAGCGTATCAACCAGTTAACCACCTTACCAATTTGCCATGTTACTTCATAATACCACAGTGTGCCATTTACCATATTGCTGTTTGCCATACTGCCATTTTCTTCAATTACCGTATTGCCATCTACCACTTACCCATAATTTCTTTCCTCTTTACTCCTTCCCCCTGCCCCCTCTGAATCTGGTTTCAGACTAAAACAGGTAACATTTGGTTATGTGGTAACATGGTAATAGAGTACTGGTAATAAAGGAAACAGGTTAACTGTTGTGGAATTATCCAGTTATTCAGTTTGTCGGTTAGCCATCAGGTAATTGGTTTACTTTTGAATAACCACCAAGCTCTCTGGAATGGTAGATATTAACTAGGGATGGGACACCGGGGAGAATACCGGATACCAGATTTACCAGTATCGGATCTCCCTGGTATCGAATTTACTGGTATCAGAATACCTAATTTTTAACATTGGCCGCTTTACCGGATTTTTAACATTGCGGCCATTCGCTTCAATGGCCACGATGTAAAAAACCCCGATAAAGCGGCAATGTTAAAAATCCAGTATGCCGATAGTGGTGATTATTGGATTATCAGATTCATCCGATATACCTGATTATCGGGTGTATCGGATTTATCCGATACCGATATTCCCACCCCTAATACATTTACTATTTGATTCAGCTCTGTCCCAGACCTTGTCCTGATCTCCTCTGGACTGACTCCTTAGTTTTCACCAACTGGCCCAGATGTCACCCCCTTGAATTACCTAGCTGGCCCTGATCCTGAAGGAACTTTGGTCCTGATTCTGCAAATGTAACAGTAGCCTTGCTGTGCACCAACCAATACCATATCCATTCTATTGGGCTAATAGCAATAATTAATAGCTAGATAGCAAGTTGGGTTAGATGACCCTTGAGGTCCCTTCCACACCTACAGTTCTATGATTCAGGACCACTGTTGCACAACTGTTTGGTGCTCAACAGCATACCGAATGAATACCAAAAATACTTAAATGGCCAAACCAAGATATCAAAATGAATATTTAAGAAAACCAAATAGGTGAATATTGCATACCCAAAGATTAGTTGGCTATTTGATGGCGCATCTGAACATGAAATAGCATATCCATTTCAGCTCTTGACGTGACACAATGCCAAACACATTAGAAGAAATAATGAAGGCGGCTTACTTCATGAGGAACTGTTTAGCGGGCATGTGTACATTCTCCAGTAACTGAACTGCAACTACTCAATTGTGTGTGAGAGGTCTGATACCATCAGGACCTCTATCAGTCTCCTAGAGCCAGGTCTTTGCTTTCTGACTGGAAGGATAGGACGCCTATCCTCTAGCTGCTTTCAAGGTATCAGTCAGCCACAGAGGGCAGCCTCATGAAAGCCATGAAATCTGAGTCATCTGCTCTGTTCTGTTGTCTCTCATCTGCAGACACACACTAAAGGGGAATAATCTGCTTTACAGATAGGATCAGCCATGCCAGTTTGGCTTTTGGGTCACCAAAATTTCTAGCATATCTTACACCCATGCAACCACCTCCAAGTTTAACTGCTTGAGGGTCTAGAGATGTAGGTGAAAACAAAAGCCCTCCAAGAGAGAAGGACAATAACATCCCATAATTTAGCCTTTCCATTTGTAGCACATAATGGTTTCGGAGAGATGCCCAACTCTTTATTTGAGATCTTTCAACAGCTGTCTGATAGGGAAGACCTTTATCTTCCCTTGTCTGGGCTTCTTTCCAACATAGTTCTCTAGAGGTAGAGAAGAGAGAAAAATAACAATAATCTGATCCAGGAGCCCCGCCTAATCCACTGCATGTGGAAAATTACTGCCACCGCGTGCGCCAGCGCCCTGGCTTCCTGCGGACCCTTTCATCCAAATTTCCCACATACAGATCCCTGTTAACGTTTGCAAAGCTTTTTTCCTTCCAGCTGAGAGAATAGGAACTCCGGCATTTTTACAAACCAGAGAAAACAACCTCTTTGTGCTCCGCGCTGTCAAACCTTTTTGTCTCTTCCTTTTGTCTTTGGGCGAGATAGATTTGCTGAAAACAAACACATGGTTCACAATAAAAAAAAAAACTCAGTTCACCTGTGCAAGCAGTCTAGGAATTCTCTGTGCCGTTTATCATATTAACTGTAATAGCCAGGGCAACCTGAGAATTCATTCAGCAAGGATGTAGTAGTAGGTGCCATTATGAATGTTTACTGCGCTGGGTTACTTACTGCTTCCATGATATGCGCACTCTTTCTGACACACCACTCAGTTTTCAATGGCGCCCCTATTTACTGTTATGGTCATTATGTGCATTACGGTAGCGCTTATGTGAAGATAGTTCTACAGGGATTGTAGCCCTATTGTGCTGCGCAAAACTGACCATGAGGCATTGCCAATGGGAAATGAACCAGGGACTTCTGGATCTTAAACATAAGCCTCAACCATTTGCACTAAAAGGCCTGACTCTCATAGCTCCAATTAATAATGGACATGTATTGTGAACCTGTGAGTGGCCAAACTCCACCTCTAGAGGGGGACAGAGCATCACAACTTCTAAGGGGTCTACCCGGGAGTTGACCAAAATATCTTTTCCATTTTCAAAACGGAATATTTTCACATTTTAAAAAAAAAATCAAAAATTTCCATATGTGAATAATTTTTTATTACTGGAAAGTGGAAACTGAAAAATACAGCATGGGGGGGGGGAATCTGAAAAATTCCTCAAAAATGTTGCCAGAATCAGAAATTTTCCCCAAAAAAGATTTTTGGGGGGTCTATTTTTAGATGAAAAAATCTTTTCCATCAGAGTCTTGCCCAACTATATGAGGTGCTAGGGCTGAAATGAATTGACCTGCCTGTCTTCACAAAAATAATCTGCATTTTCTGAATTCACCAGTCCATTCTGATTGCTCTTTCTCCTGCAGCACAGAGCCATTTTGCACTAAACAATCGTTAACAAGAGACAGGCCCCTGCTCTGAGGGACTTACGAACTAGGAGAAACAAGAGAGGGAAAACAAGGAGGAGGGGAACAGAGGGAGAGACAGGGGTACATTCACAGAGGGGCAATTCTAACCCCTACATGCTGCACGCACAACATGCACTCATAGGGATAATGACACTCACACAAACCATGCACAGTATACACATAAGCCACACATGCAGGGGGTTTAGGACCAGCTACTATGTTGAGAACTCGCAGGGACATCCCAGCAATGAAATGGGGGTGGGGGGGAGGAGCCCTGGGCAATGTTCCCAGTAGAAGCATTCACTCCAAAATGGGAAAGGCCAATATTGGCCATTTTGGAGTTGGAATCAAAAGCCAGAAGCAATCCCAAATGGTAGGGATGGGTGAACAGATCGCGGTTCGGGTTTGGACATTTGGTTCGGTTGCGTTTGGTTCGGCCGTTTGGTTCGGCTGTTCGGTTAGTTCACCGGGTTCGGGTTCGGCCGTTCAGTTCAGCTGTTCGGTTCGGGTTCGGCTGTTCGGGAAATGTTTTGTTATATGGGTGGTTTTTTTGTTTTTTATATGGTTTTTTGGTTTTTTATTTGGTTTTATATGGTTTTTTTTAATTTTATTTTATTTTTTGTTTTTATATGGGTTTTTTATTTAATTTTTTATCTAATATTATATATATCTATCTACACTAAATCTAACTGCTATTAACTATTCTAAATGCTATGAACTAAATGGATTATCTAATAAGTATACAGGCCTACTCCTACAAACACTAAAACTAAATCACTAACACTATCTCTATCACTAAGCTAACTCCTACAACTGTTTACTGTCCCCCCTCTCTCTCATATATATATATATATATATAGGATGGGGGGGAAATCACAAACAACACAAGGTTTCAGTTTAAGGTTTAAGTTTCATTTCAGTACAAAACAGAAATGAAACTTAAAGCGATCTAATAAACATACTCAATGCCTGCTGTTCAGGAACAGTGACTAGCTCAAAAGGTGTTGGGAAGAGGGGAGGCAGATAGTTTCATTTCTTGCAAGCTTCTCCACCCCTGGTGCCTGGAAGTCTGCTCCTCAGTGACTAGTACTACCCCTCCCTGTCATGTTTGACCTTACAGTGAACCCTTTTTTGCCACCCGAACTCGATCTGAACTGACCGAACTGTTCGGCCATTTTGCCGTTCGGTTCTGTTCGGTATGTTCGCGTTTGTGTTCGCATTCAGTAGTCCGAAGAGGTCGAGTTCGGGCCGAGCAGTGAACTTCCGAACCGCGTTCGCCCATCCCTACCAAATGGTTATTTGGCCTTCATTAGTGTCTTTCCTGCAGTGGCTGGGTTTCTAGAGAACAGTGTTCAGTTCCCTGCGCTGATAAGCTCGGAGCCAGGGAATGTGGCTTCTGGGACTGGATTGGGCTCTGGCAATGAATGGGTTTTCTTGCTGTTGTTTATACAAGTTAAGCATTGTATGCAAATTAGGAGGTAGAGGTGATTTTTTTTTTTTTGCTCATCGATGTTCTTAGTTGTGAAAAATGCATGCATGCACAAAATCTCTCCACACGTTAGAGGGAACATATCTTCAGAACCTAAACCCATTTTCAAAAGTGACTTAGAGGCAGATTTTCAAAGGCAAATATAGAGTTTAGGTGTCTCTATCTTATGGATTTCATCTGGAAGTTACGTGCCTAAGTGCTGCTTTTGCCTTTGAAAATGGATACGCTGGGCACTTAGGAGATGAATCTCATTGAAAGTCAATGGAACTTTACCTGCTAAATCACTTAGGCGCTTTTGAAAATGTTGCCTTCAGTGACTCAAGATCTGATCAGTTAACAAATAGGTCTCTTTTTTTCACCTGGGATCTGAGAGTTAAGCTGGGTTTTTTCCTTCCCATCTGTCATAGCCAGCAATGGAGTCTGCAGTCATTTATTTATTTGTTGAACTATTTATCCCACTGTATCCCATGGCTCCTCTGATTATGATGCAAAAGAAGGGACAGAAACCAGCTCACACTTGCCACCCATGCTGCAGTGACTCTGCAGGCCTAGTGGGAGGAGAGCTGCAATGGGTAGCTCATATGCCACCCACAGGCAATACCCACATTTTCGAGTACCGCCTTGGGTACTCAATCAGCTACCTAAGCTGATCGGTAAATCAAAACCAAAAGTTAAAAAATCAGGACCTGAATTCCTGGACCTCAGGTACTCAAATCATGTTAAAATCGGGTACCAAGTGGTACCTGATATTTTTTAGTCAATTCAGGAACTGAAATTTGACAGAGTTACCCTTTTTTTGCAGGCACTTGTTTCAGCTCTAATTAGGAGTAAAAAGTCATAGCAACTTAGTAGCTTAATGGATATGGTATTAGACTTGGATGTGGGAAACTAGGGCTCAAATTCTGGAGCCATGAGCTTGTTGGTTGGTCTTGGGCAAGTCACTATCTTTCAGTCTCAATTCCTCATCTGTAAAATGGGAATGACGACTGCCCTCACAGGGTAGTTATGAGGATGAACTAGATAAGGATTGTCAAGCACTTTGAACACTGAAAGTGCCGTAAGTCAGTAGCAATGACTGATGCAGATAAGTTCAGTAGGGAAATGCCTCTTTCTATACAGCCACCCTAATAAAGCAGAACAACTTTGAGGACTATGGCACATGTTACATTAATCACATAGCTATGTTCCCAAATCCATGTTTGTGCTTTCATGTGACGTCACAAACAGGCTTCTGGATACTTTCTAAAACACAGGCAATTACACGCGATTGGAAGGAAAGGAAAAAAGGCCTCCCTCCAGGTGACCCCACAGAATGCTGAGCAGAGTTGCTCGGGCCCCAAGTGGAGGCCCAACGGCCAGGGGAGGAGGGGGCCCTCCCCGCACTCAGAAACGCTGAGTCTGGCGTGAAGCCGCCCGCCACCGCAGTAGAACAGAGGGGAAGGGGGCCTCCTGCTCCGACTCCGAGCTGCTCCCCACCTCTAAGCGAGGTGCCAGTTCATAAGTGAGGAAGACTTTACTCACTCTGCGAGCCACTGCGACCCTGTTGCTGCTGCTCATGTCAAGGCTCAGGAGCGGGTAAGGCAGTGGTTTGCTCCTGTCATCTCCTACCTGGGAATGAGGCAGGAGCTTCTGGGTGGCTGGAGAAGTCCCGCCTCTGAAGGGGGAGGGCCTCCCAGCCCACTTTACCATTTGCTGGTGAGTCCGTTGCCAGGGCAGCCTAGGCCAGGCCAGGCTCCTTTTCCCCTCAGAGCTCAGCTGCTCCTTACCTACTGCAGCAGCATTTGCTGCAACAGGAAGTACTGGCCAGTGGCCACCTTCTCCTTGTCTCTTCCTGTAAAGGGAGCACGACAAGGGGCCCTACTGGTTGGTATCACTGGCATGCCAAGGGCTAGTGTCAGTGGCTCTCATGTAACCAAGAAAATGTGTGAACAGTCTGCCTGGAGGAGTCATGGACTTTCCCTGACCAGAGCTTCCACAGGCAGACTGAATTGAGAGCAGAGGACTGTTCTGGCCTGCCTACAGCAGACCTGATTTTTCCTTGGCTGATACTGCTGTGGGCAAACCAAGGAACCTGTCTGCCCAGAGATCAGTGCTCGCTCAAGTGGATCAGGAAGTGCTTCTAGAGCCCTGATCAGGCCAGATCACCATGAGGGTGGAGCTTCCCACAGCTGGAGAGTCTGAACTGTCCTGACACCAAGGCACTTAGGCCAGGAGTGCACTTAAGCCTAAGAGGATCAGTCAGATGCTGTCAGGCTCAGGTAGGGTCACCGGCCTTTAGGTGATTTCTGATATCCTGCTACTTGTATGGAATCCCAACTACGGCTGAAACTTGGTCCTCGCATTCTCGTGCTTCTCAGCAAGAATCAGGGTTATTGACTCATTCTTCAAATGAGAATGAGCCGAGAACTACCTGGATTCTTGTCGAGAAAAGTGAGAATCTTGTTACCAGCCCTCCCCTGGCTTTTGTTTAAAAGCAAACCCTGGCTGACTCCCCTGACTGCCTCTCTGAGTCCAGGACTGCTCCAGCTGCTGGGTCTTTTGCTGCTGAGCTTCTATGAGGGGTGGGGGAGCAAGAAGGAGGCTTCGTTCCAGCTCCGTATCTCTGTGCGGGTTTGCCAGCAAAGCCACGTGCGGGGGGTGGGGGGCTTTTAGACTGGCTGAACCTTTTGCCTTGCGCATTCCCTCCCACAGCCAAAATATGCATGGGGGGGTGGAGGTGTGAAAGTGGTCTTAGTCTGAAAGAGAACTGTGCATGCACAAAAGGGCCACCAGGCCCGTTCTGCGCATCCGCAGTCCTTTTCCAAAATTACACTGACAGTGTCACCGCCATTTTGGGAAAGGGCAGCGAGTCTATGCATGCGCAAATGGCCATCATGCATGCGCAGAACAGCGTCCCTTTTCCAAAAGGGCTGTGCATGCACAGAACAGTCCCAGCAGCCATTTTGCACATCCCCAGTTGTTGTTGTTTTTTACAAGGTATCTCATGAGATTTCATATTGGGAGGGACCAATAGGACTGTGCATTTGGGTTTTGATAAAACACACATAAACAACAACAATAAAAGCCATTTTCGGCTTCCGTATTCGAAACACGAATACTAGGGCTATGTATTCGGGTTTGTTTAAACCCAATATTTCCTGGAAAACATAATATCCAAGGTCTTAAACTGGACCCACAAAACTGTAGCACATATCCAGCTTAGAGCTAGGCTGCTCTGCTCTCTGACGTCTAGCTTAGCCTCCTGCTTGGGAGCTTGTAGTGAGACCTCCCCACCTGCAGGGCTTCCCACTGTCTCAGAACTGCAGTCTTCAGCACTGCAGCCAGGTCCAGCCAGGGAGAAATGGTGAGTCCTTGGCAGACTTTGTGTTTTTTATTCAATTGTATTCCCTTCCCACAAGCCAGTGGACCCCCCCTTCTGCCCCGCCCCCCCCCCCCCAGCCAACCCCATGCCCCATTCCCAGCAGCCAAGGAATCCCTCTGAGCCAAAAAACACGGCCAAGCCAGAACCATGTCTCATTCCCCTCCCCAAGCCAGCAACCTCCTCTTAGCGTCGTTGCTCATGCTCCATTACCCCAATGCCAGTGACCACTTCCCCAAGGCAGTGACACTCCCCAAACCAGACCCCCTGCCCTATACCCCATCCCCAAGCCAGCAACTCCACACTCCAGCCACCCCCATGTTCCATTCTCCCCTCTCCAAAGCCAACTGCATGCCTCATTCTTCCTCAAGCCAGCAATCTTCCTTGAGCCACACCCATGCCCCATTCCACCCTCTGCAAGGTAACAACCTCCCCACCAAGCTAGCCATATTCTCCACCCTCCCCCACACCAGTGCTCCCCTTTTAAAATTGGTAGCAGACTTAGCAGCAATTTTGACTGCATTTTCCTTTCTTTACAGGCCTCACTGTACTTCTATGCCAAAATAACTCATATGCAGAGACCTGTGTTCAATATGTTTTTCACATTGGCAACATGCAGTGAACACGGGCAAAGATACAAATACAATTAAATGCATATACTAAAACCACAAATACAGATACAAATCCTTTACCCTATTCACAGCCCTAGTTTCCAAGTTAAGTTTTTTAATTAAACATGCATTACACCTATACCAGTCTGTGACCTAATCTTTTCAGACAATTTTTTTTAAATGGGGGGGGGGGATTTATGCAATTTAGCATTTTGTGTGAATGCAGTCTAATTACGGATTCTGATTCATTTGTAACCGTCCAAAAATGGCAGTTACCGATTAATCCGTAACTCATTGTGTCAATTTTCAGATTTCCCAAAAGTTCATTGGAGTGGTGCCACAGAGAACCTTTTTCAAATTTTGGAACGGCTGCCATGGCATTGACCCTGCACCACTCCAATAAGCTTTAGGGCAAGGGGGGGTGTGTGAGCAGAGGGGCTCTATTGGCCAATTGCCAGCCACAGTTTTGGATGACACTCAACCAATAGGGGCAGGGATAGGATATACACAGGGGCAAACAGAGCAAATCCAAGTTGGGTAAATGTTGTTGCTTTCCTATTTCTGTGGACTTTTGTTAGCCCACCCCCTCAGCCCACTCCCAGCCCCCAAACTCCCTCGCCCCACTTCCAGCCCCTCTACTCTCTCTCTCTCTCTTTCTCTCAATGGTCTATTAATTCTAATAAAGTGGCTTATTCAAATGAATGGCCCATTGAAATGAATGGCAGATTGGTTTCCCATTTAAGTCATTGGCCGCAATCCCATGCTCTACGGATCCCCGTGCGCAAGCTACTTGCATGCGTATGTGCACGGTTTCCACACAGCACAATGGGTGCCTTCAGACGTTACGCGAACACGGTGAACCACGGTGAATACCCACCTGTGGTCACCGTGTCCCGTACGTCTGTTCACGGAGCGCCAGATGTTGTGCCGTTACGGGGTGACCCCGGCGGGGAACGAAGCCATTGGTGCCGGTACGGGGCCAACGGCCAACGTCACGTCTGAAAATACCCAATGTGCCAACAACATGGATGCGTGGGTCCTGCACAGCTGCATGCGCACGCAGCTTCGCACAGGATCCGCAGAGCCTGAGATCGGGATCAATGGGAAAATCCTAATCCAGAAATCCAAATCCACTAATTAGGGAAAAAACAATAATGCTTGGTGCCAGAGAAGGCAATAAGACCTCTTTTTAAATCCTATTTACATTCTATTGGCCTGCAACTTTCTGTTCTTTCCCCCTCAATAGTATGACTTCAGACAATTTTACCCACAATTTTACCCCAAACTTTGCATGGCAAAGCCTCAGCAGAGAGAGGCTTTTAATACATCTTAGGTGGTGGAGTCACAACTGCTCCTTCCTCTTGACCTCCAAAACCCTATCCTCTCAAAGTGGCAATGACTTCACTCAGTCATCCAGCCTCCTGAAAATTCCAGTGGTGGCAGGGAGCAGGATGGTTGCCACCATGGGGAGCAAGGGTAAAATTAAACGGGAGGTTTATTTATGTCCCTTTTCCTAAAGAATTCTGGAGTCTCTGGGTGCTTTTAGATGAGCACCTACTCATCATGCACCCACTATACATATTTCAGGGCTACAGTGATGCCCTATGGGTGCCCTGCAACATGTATGGTGGGTGGGTAGTGGGTTGGGAAGTGCTTGTCTAAGGCTGTTTTTAAACAGGTGGGGGGTGGGGCGTTGTGGCCGTTTATGCTCAGTGGAGCACACACACTTCCGGTGGATGGGGAAGGGCTTCAACAGCAGCAGGTAAGCAGGTGCCTGGTGTGCACACTCATCCACCCACCTGCCACCCATGCCCCCACACAGTGCAAGCCACAATTTTTCCAGGTTGCTCTGTGCGGGGAAATGGGCGGGGATGTCACAAAAGCACACACCTACCCACCCCCACTTTTACCACACGTGTCCACTGGGTGGACTTGAGTGGTAGCGGCTTCTGTAAAAATGCTCTAAAAGCACCCGATGTTCTAGTTTCTTTCTGTCCCAGAATTAACCAGCAGCAGCAACAAGCCTATCTCTAATGATAAATACCTGCATTTTAAACACTATAGGGCAGGAAAGGGGAAGCTTTTCCCTCCCAAGGGCCACTTTGAAAATGAGTACAAGTTCCTGAGGGCTGAACAGAAGTTGGGGCAGGGGGTGTTCAAGAGGAGGGCCCCTATTCTTGAGTGCTGCTTTACCATTATTTCGGCTTCCTCATCCTGGGCTCAGGCTTTTGGTGCTTGGGAGTAGGAACTGGATCCAGAGGCCAGATCCAGCCACTGGAAAGGGGCCAAATAAAAACTAGCCATGGGCCGCAGTTAGCCCCTGGACCTGAGGTTCCCCACCCCTGGTCTAGTTCATCCCTAGATCTCAGAGCATTGTACAAAGAGGCAAGGGACATTACATTCATTTTAGAGGAAAGGAAACAGAGGCATTAGGGGGAAACTTGCTCAGTTTGCCCAGCAGTGTTAGAAATGGAAACGGCATCCCACAAAATCCACTTAAATATTGAGAAAGCTATTTCAGAATGCAGAATTTCCTTCTTTAAAATCAGGTTTCCCATCTGAATCCACCCAGAGCCAAAACCCCTCTCCCTGTTGCAGGCTGTGGTGCTGCCACCTGAAAACTAACGCCAGCTGCGGATGTACCTCATTGTCATGAGTGTATTGAGAGTGACCCTGGCGCGTGGATGAAGTGATCTGGAGACAGCATGTCAAGCCTGTCTTTCTAACCAGCTGATTAGAATGCAGCACCGAGCAGCCTGGGGTCCATACCCGCTGCCTCATGACTTTAAATAATAGCCTAATTATCTCATTTACATTTAATTCTTTTCATTGACGCGCTGCATTTTATTAACATTTTACCTCCCGCTACCACTTGAAGGCTTAGGAACACAATTAATGCAAACAGCTAGCCTTCCTCACATCCTCCACAAAGCTAACACATCCTCCTGCCTTCTCCAGGTCTCCTTGGACCACCTGCTCACTCCAGATACCTCATCCAAATTCCCCTCCAGATCTTGTTCATCTGGTCCAGACCTCAGACCTCCAAACTTTCTTTCCCCCTGTCCTCCACCCCCTGCATATCCCCCAGCATCCTGATCTGCCCCAAAGTCTCTCCTTCCTACTCTAGACCAGGTGCACCTAAGAAGTAGATTGCAGCTCACTGGTGGCTCTTGAGTAAACCTTGTAGGCCATGGTGAGGGGAGGGGGGACCAGCCTCTCAGAGACTGCCTTTGGGGAGGAGAGCAGGATGGTGCCCCAGGAAATGTCTCCAGGAAGGAGAGGGGTAAGGGAGCTCCTCCAGTGTAGCAAGGAAGTCTCTTTTTGCAAGGAGAGCTTCTCTCCACTCCTGAGACCAGTTGTGGAAGTTCCCTAGATTTGGGAGGCAGACTAGCAGGAGGGGTCCAAACCTGGAGCAGCAGAGAGAGCCAGCAGGAGAGGTCTTAGTAGATCACCTGAGGTGATCAAGTGGACCATGTGCATCATAAGTGTGGCCACCCCTACCCTAGCTCCTCTGCTAATTCTCCTGCTCTAGGCCCTCCCTCCTATACAGTCTCCTTCCAGCTCCTAACTCCTTACTATCCTGATCTAGATCCTCCTTTCGAAATCTGTTCCCCCTGTTCTAGGCTCACCCCGGGGAGTTCCAGAACCCATCTCTCTCCCCTCAGCACCTGCTAGTTTGCAAGTTTCCCTGGTTTCCTTTTCACCATAACTGTGCTGCTTTTTACTTTCCCTTTAAAAATCCCACTCCATTGAGAATATTAATACCCCATCCAGGTCTGTAATTCATTTAAAGGAAAGTCAGCCCTATCAGACAATTTTAGCAGTTTGGAAACTACACAGCCATCATTTCGATGTCTGTGCTAAAAGTGTCTGCTCTACATGAGAAGTCATTTTTTTTCCCCCTCAAAATTTTTTCACAAGGATTTTATTAAAAGCTTAAATACATAATTGCACCCTCATTACAGCATAAGCTGGGGAGCCAAAGCCAGAGCAAAAGCTGGTTATGCAGAGACTACCATTAGAGCCTTATGTTTTCCCATAGTTTATGAAAAATTCTGTTGTTTGGTCTCAACTCAATGATTAATTTGGGGGGGAAATTTTATGCCAAACCTTCTCCTCCATTTCTGAGTAATCCCTCTTGCCAGGTGCAGACTCCCTGAGGCGCAGTATTCCACTTCATTCCCCATACAGGGCTATACCTAACAGCCATAATGAAGGCTATAATCATTTTCTCTGTATTCTTTGTACCAGGCCAATAAAAACGGCTTTTATTGGCGCTAACTGGGGTGGGATATGGGGCCTGCCAAGATCACATGCAACCGCCTTGGGGCGAAGGAGCCTGACCTCCGACCTCCAAAGCAGTGGCGTCAGGGGTGGAAGAAAGCCCAAAGGGTTTGTAATTAGGGAGGCTCAAATACTCCAGTTGCTTTTCACAGGCAGTTTTGAAAGGTTTCCTTTCTCACCCTAACTCCCCTGTGAAAACGTGAAAACAGAAACAAAAACAAACTTCTTTCATAAAAAAAAAAAAGTGAACATTTTGAAAATATTCAGGCCCTGGCTTTTCAAATATTGACAAAAACATACTTTCTGGGTAAACACCCCCCACATTTGGTTGAAAAAACATTTTTAGACCCAAAAAAATATTTAGTGGCTCTGCTTCAGAGTCCCACAGGCTCATAGGTTCCTGGGGGTGACTAGTGTAGGAACAGGGAGTGATGATTGACTAAAGGGGGTCCCTGTCACGGCTACTTATTGGCCTTTCTGGACACAAAAAGTCTTCCTCTAGCAACCCCATTTCTTGTTATTGTTCAGCAAAAGCTTTTCCTCCCTCTCCTGTCTGGCATAATGCAGCCCTGGAGGACGTTTTCCTCCCCAGGTTTTTCATGGCTTGCTGAGACTTTACTCCCACTTACGCAGAATCACCGACCCCCACGACTGAATTACAATCTCCTCGCTGAGTGGCAGGCATTTCCAGATAGCCCTATTGATTTTGTGTAGCCTCCAAACCTTGTCCCTGCTGCTAATTTAGCTGGGACGGCAGCAGGTCCCTTCTCTCAGTGTTGTGCGTTGCTAACCCTTTGATTCTTTCGCTAGCATTTTCTTCAAACAATTCCTTGTTGCCAGAAGATGTTGAGCTTCAGCAGAGAGGTGTGCTTTTTGGGAGAGCATATATTTTTAATGGCTATTTATACACAGGAGGGACACAAGGGAGGAATTCTCCTGTGTCCTGGTATTTACATATTTTCCATCTCACACAAGCCTGGGCATAGGAAGCTGGAAGAGCTTAGCACAGTGAGCCCCTTAGAAAGCAAGTATTTTAGGGTGGTTTGTTGTTGTTTTTAAAGCTTCCAACAGATCATGACCTGGGCAGCATGGGCAGGTTTGGGCCCCCAAACCTGTCTACGTTGGATCTTCTCCTGCTGAAGAGGCCTGAGGGCCATCTCCTCCTACCCTTTCTGGTCCCATAAGCATACTCGGTTTGCAACTCCTCTTGTTTCTGCTCTGCATTCCAACGCTTCAGGCACTGGGTGGTTCTATATGTTACGATTAAGCACAGGGGAACTCAAAGCTGTGATATTCACTGCAACGTCATCCCATGGTGGAGCAGTTTACATTCCGTCTTTATGCTGTCATCCTATGGACTCTGACCAACAGGAGGAGCTCATTGGGTGGCGGCATGAATGAGTGAAGCCTGAAATTCCTGCTGATAAAATTTGCAAAGCAAAACTTCCCATGGAAAGACTGTTCCATGCCCTCCAGCAATACGTTTTTGCCCGGTACAGTCACGGGTTTTGTTATCTTGTATCACCTTTCCAGCGATGTCAAATTTGTATCAGTTTAGAAGACAAAGTGGCTAATTAGCGCCTCATTAATCCAGCCGGAAAGAGCTGCAACTCCTAGGCTAACAGCCCTGCCTGCTTCATTGTTGTGGAGTGGGGCACCTTTTTTCACTTTAACAAGCTTGGAATAAGCACCACTATCAAAGAACAAAGATAGGTAACACCCAGACTAGAGGTGTGCACCAGGGACCCATGTCATTATTCGTTTTCATTTTTGTTATTTAAATGTTTTGTTTTTGTAAATATCAAAATTTTGTTTTTTATTTCAGTTGGTTTCAATGGAAAACACATTTTCAGCTGTAACTTTTTGTTTTTCATTATAGTTGGATGACACTTGGAGGGATGCCCACTCTGCTGTGTATAAGAAGAGACAAGGCACAGAGGCGAGAGTCTGCCAGGGAACCGAAGGAGCAGCATCTCCCTGAACAAGCCTTCCTGCTCTACGTTATCCAGGGTGCTGAAGGCTGGAGAACCAGAGGCACCCAGGCAAGTGGGAGAGGCTGTGCCCAGGAGGGAGC
The DNA here is from genome assembly GCA_003113815.1 of Sphenodon punctatus. NCBI lineage: Eukaryota > Metazoa > Chordata > Lepidosauria > Sphenodontia > Sphenodontidae > Sphenodon > Sphenodon punctatus. The sequence continues at coordinate 430,932 of QEPC01008313.1, forward strand.
CTCTTGCCTGGGGAAGGTTTGGCCAGAGCCTGGGGACTTTGAGGCCTTGCTGGATGGACTTTGGGGGTTGATATTGTGGTGCTCCTGTGCCTGAGAGAGACAGACCTGGGCCTGCAGGGCGGAGGCGACTAAGCCGGCAGCCCCAGGGACTGTGTACACTGCTTGTGTCCAATAAGGGACTGTGGACTGTGTGGTGTGTCCTGAGAGGGTACCCCCTTCCATAAAGACGAGGATTCAGCCAAGGCTCGAGGCTGAAATGGCGTAGCAGGGGCTGAGCAAATTCCCCAGAGTGTGACACCTAGCACCCCGTGTGGCCCTGGGAGACACCCCCACCCCACCCCCACTACAATGTTATTTTGCAAAAATCTGCATATGCATTCCTGGCTGTATCATCTTCGTCTTCCATCTAATGTAGATGAAACTTGGCACGTTTACACCCCTCCCAGTTCCTGGTGTTATACGCAATATGTATGAGTAACAACCAGTACTACAAAGTTGTTAGTCATACATATTGCTTTGCTTTGCTTACCTTGCGGAGCTCCGGCGGCGGCGG
>QEPC01008313.1:431737-463228 GCA_003113815.1 Sphenodon punctatus
GCCGCTGGTGCTGGGGGGTGGGCTCTGAGTCTTTTTTTAAACAAAAATCCAGGCTGGGCAGGGTGGGTGGGGGGTGTCCCCCCTTCCACCCGCGCAGCCTGGGAGGGGGAGGGGGGAGGAATTAATTGTATACTATTTATTTCATTGATTTCAATGGGGACACAGTGCCCCATTGAACTCAATGAAATAAAACCGGTACCGGTATACCGGATTTAAACCGGGAATCCAGTTCTTTGAGAACCGGTAACCGGTAAATCCGGTAGCCGGTAATGGGCCCGGGGTCCCACCTCTAACAACCAGTGTACATGAAATTTGGCAGGACTGTATCTCACACCTTCAGGATCATCTCTGTCAAATATCAGAAATATGTGATAAAGGGTTCCAATTTTATATGCCTGCACAGCATATGCACAGAATGAGCCTATACCAGGGATTCTCTTACGTGTCACTGTGGTATAAGATCAGTTTGTGATGCCAATTGGCCAGCAGAAATGTCAACCAAATATCCTCATTCTGTGCTGCGACCATCACAACTTCTCCCCCACACTTGTTACTGGGAAGTCGGAAGCATCTGCTTAGGAAAGAGCCGATTGATATTCTCTTATGTCCTCTGTCACAGTGCTACAGAATGTGATTGTGTTGAAAACTGGCCAGCCTGGATGTGTAAATCATGTCACCTGATTTCTGGGATGCTGTCCCCAAATTCCCAGTTATGTCCCTTCTATGGCCACCCCCTCCCTCAGGGCCACCCCCTATGCCCGCCTCGAAGCCACCACCAATTGGTCCTGTAAAGCTGGAAGCGTGCAGTAACTGGTTAGTGGATGTGTCTGTCAGTCTTTTGGGTTGCTCCCCATTCTCCCTCCTACAACCTCCCTCCCTCTGCCAGGCCAGGTGCCTGCCTTTGACTGACACTGCATGTGCTGCTACTTATCTAAATAATGGTCAACTTCAATTGCTTATAAAATTAGAGACCTTTATCAAATTGTTCTGTAGTTTGGAAAAGATGACAGAAAAATTGTGGGATACATTTCTGCCATATGTCTTGTAAACAGGATGGAATATAAAAAATGTTACGGCCGGAAATGCATTTTCACCTTAATGGCTTATAACATCAGGACCCTTTATCCAATCTTTCTGAAATTTGGCAGGATAGGTAAAATTGTGGAGGGACATAATTGCCCCAGGTTTCATGAAAATTGGATGGAAGATAAAGACGTTGTAGCAAGGAATGTGTATGCAGCTTTTCTCAAAATCACAACATTCAATTGCCTATAAAATCTTTTCCCTTTATCCAATCTTTCCATACTTTGGTGCACATAGTGACCTTCCTAGAGGGTACAATTTCCCAAAGTTTCATAAGAATTGATTAAAAAACACAAAGTTATAGCCGGAAATATATTTTTCAGTTTTTTCCATTATTTTGAAAGCAGACATTCATGTTTGTTTTTGTTTTCCTTATTATTATTTGTTGTTTTTGTTATTACAATAACAAAAAATAAAATCAATAAAAACGAATTGCACACCCCTACGATATGTAGTTCTGACTTGTTATTTGTCAGAGGAAGAGTTCTGTGTGGCCCAAAATCTTGCACCCTCTCTGCAACAGATGCTGGTCTGATAAAAGTGATCCTCTGAATTACTTTCGCTCCATCCCTTGAGATTTTATCATCATTTGTTAGATTTGGGAGCCAAATCTGAAGCAGAGGCTGAAGAATCAGTACGGTATGCGAGGGTAAAATTTATCCCTCTAAATGCAGTGTATCAAGCATTAACTTACCACTATAGGTATGGGGATAATTCATTTTCCTTGCAGACCTACTGGCTTCTTAATCCCACCCAACATTACACACCTTTTCATATCTAAATTTGTTCATCTCTCTAGACACAGGCTGTATGTTGTTATATGACGTATTTGGGCTCACATTTCCATGAATGAGTGTCGTCCGATTCTAAGAACCCATTCTGTGTATCTCTTTCTGTCCCGATAACACTAAGAAAGCAGTAGTATTTCAGAATGCAAGAGATTTCAGTATGTCCAGGAGAGAAATCCCCTTTACTCTGCACTCAGATATGGACTATAGTGAGAGAGATTCTAGTCCATTAGTGGGAATATGCTTTTTTTCCTTTCTCAAGACAAAATCTGCAGGCGTCAGAAAGGATGAGGGGACAGTTTCCACAATCCTACTACAGTTGGTCGTATTTGTCAAAACTCAACATTGCAGACATTACAGGGGGGTGGGATGGTCCAGTGGGCTCTGCACTGGATTGGATGTCAGGAGCCCTGGCTTATAATCAGGGAGCAGCATTCACTGCATTATCCCCATTGGCAACAGCAGGGAAGCACAATGCACACACATCCCTGGTTATAATACTGGGTCTGCCACCAACTTACTCTTTGACCACGGGTCAGTCATTTTCTCTGCCACTCTTTGTCTTTTCCATTTCGGGCTTGTTCATACAAAGCAGGTAGTCCTGTAGTATTTTACCCTACAGTAGCATGCTTCCAGGGTAGTCTACCTTACCACAGAGCATCCACATGGCTCTACAGTTCTGGAACAACTCTCACCCTGCTATGAATCAAGAACTTACCCCTGATTCAGAATGGAATAGGTTGCCTCAGGCAAATAGAGGGCAAATTGTCCTATGGTCAGCAGAACAGAACACTATGTAAATACTCTGGCAGTAACCTCAAGTACAAGGGGTCAAGTACCTTGGGGTAAAACCCTCATGAGCAAGTCCTTCGGGGCAGGGACCGCCTTGTACAGGACAGGAGTACAAAAAGCTCTTCGCCTCAATTAAGATCCGTAGATGCAATTGTAATCTAAATAATAATTGGGGAATGCATGACAGTACTGACAATTGTGCTGCCATTATTAGGTTTCAGAGCTAACCCCCGGATGAGACAAGTGGGAGCAGCTGAAGGGTACAAATCTCAAAGTTATCTGTGAAAATACACAGCCAAATTCCCAGATGCTTTGCATTGCCACCTAGCAGAGAGAAAAGCCACCGAGGCCCCAGTTTCAGCTCTCTTTTCCTCTTCCCAGCCTGGAGCCCAAGATAGGTTACAGCAGCCTAGGGATTGCTCTAAACTGTGTGTAACAGGGTGCAGTCACACCAGGGTAAGTCCCTGCAGGATCAGACCCCAGCTGTCACGGTTTAGTTGGGAATTAGCTCAACACATCATCCATAGGGAATGTGCTCAAGTCTGTTTACTTCTCACAACCTTATACATCACATATTAATTACATCGTTCTTCACCATACCTCAGCTGCTGGTTCATCCACTTGCACCGTGCAGTCCCAGCAATGCCTCAGGCCAACTCCGTTGCCTGCACCGTGCCTGGACATAGTTTCCCCCCCAAGAGTCTCTTTAGCCAGGGCACCAGCCTTTTGCTTGAACTCACCATCTCTGACTCCAAACTCCAGTCAGGCTAGCTCTCTTGCCAGGAAACAGCCCTCCAATAACCCTGTCCCTAACCCTAGACCCTAGCTTAGCCAGGCCCCTGCCTCTGGCTGACTTCTCACAGTCTTGGGCTTCAGTCTCGCACTACTTCAGCCTTTCCCAGCAGGGCTTCTCTCGGACCTTGGAGAGCACCAAGTATCCAGGACTACAGTACTTCCAAGTTTCAATTGTAACCAGAGTCAACACCATGGAGAAAATGGAGGGCCTGACCCAGCCAGCTTAGGCATCCATGCTTTCCCAGCAGCTCAGCCTGGGTTCAGGACCCTGGACAAGGCTACCTGCTGAGCCTCCAGCAGAGCTCCTCTCCAATCTACAGCCAGGCACAGACTGACTCTCCTCTGGTTAGGGCTTCTTTTATATGCCCAGAGTGGGCCGGACTAGCCCTCCAGTCCTTGATTCTTAAAGAGCTAGAACCCTTTCCCACTCTTTATCCTGGTTTCCATTCTGTATTCAGTCCAGGCTTACCCAGTTCTACTGGGCTGGCTCCACCAAGTCTGTACCCAGCCTTTAGGCTGACACATGCTCTACAGGGCTGGCTTAGCCACACGCATACCCAGCCCTCTGGCTGGTGCCTAGCCCCTCACCCATTTCAAAGGGGCAGCAGCCCCATTAGGCTGCTCCCTGCTACACTGTGCATGTTTGCAATTGTCCCCAAGGAACTGTCTGCTAGCTGAGGACAGAGTATCGAGATTGTTATCCACACTTCTCAGCCCAGCATGCTACTCTGTATCCCCTGAACCATATGTCAGTGTGACAGTTGGCCCTAATTGGCTGCAGAACAGGGCCAGGTCAGTGGATCGGTACATCAAGCCATAGGTGTGGTCAGAGAGCCATACCTGGTTATGAGCCAGAAGAACAGAGTCAAGTGAAGAGCAGAAACTTGGGGTGGGCCTGGGGGAAGACTGCAGCAGTTTAGGAAGCAGGCCAAGAATGCATACCTCACATAAGTCCAAATAAATACCATGTTGCTTGGACAAATTTCCTTCCAATCCTGCCCTTATATTGATTTTAGCAACCAATGGCTGGGTGAGCCAACCAGAATCCAAAAATGCTGCAAGAACAAGAGTTAACGCCTGGCACTATGGGTCTGTGAGAGGCTTATTGGTGGCAGAAGGGTCAGAGCATTTGCCTGGAGCCTTTAGGGACTTGGGTTTGGGAACAGCAAGCCCTCAAACAATGGGGGAGTGCTGCGAAACTGGGTAGATCAGCTGATGACCCCCCACCCCCATCATGCTGAGAGATAGGATGTCACCAAAGTGGTGCAGAGACACTTTGTCTTTGATCTCACTGTGGTTTTCCAAGTTTCTAAGGGGACATTTTCCAAGGCATGAGTGACAGTTATTATTATTTATCATTTCTATAGCATTTTCAGTGTTTAAGGCGTTTTACAATCCTTATCTAGTTCACCCTCCCAATAGCCCTGTGAGGTCCTTATTATTCCCATTTTGCAGATGTGGAAATTGAGGCTGAGATAAGCAAGGCCACGCAATGAGTTCATGGCTAAGATAGGATTTGAACCCTGGGTCTCCCAGGTACATAAAATCATAGAACTGGAATCACCGAATTTTAGGTTTGGAAGGTAACTCAAGGATTACCTAGTCCAACCCTATGCTCCATGGCAGCATATCCCTGTCCATAGCATCGTGGACCGATACTTGTCCAGCCAGGGGCTGAAAACGTCCAAGGAAGGAGATTCCACAACCTCCCTTCTGACTTTTAAGATGTTTTTCTGAATATTTGACTGAAAACTACATTGCTGCAACTTAAGCCCATTCCCTCTTGTTCTGGCTTCTGTGACAGCAGTGAGCAAATGTTCGCTATCTTTTTTGGTAGCATCCTTTGAGATATGTGAAGACTGAAGCTATCATGCCCCCCCCCCCTCTCCTCCCCACGTCTTCTTTTCTCGAGGCTAAAGACACCCAATTCTTTCAGCTTTCCTCACAGGGTCCCCCCTTCATCCCTTTTATCATCTTAGTTGCTCTTCAAACGTTCTCCAATTTGTCTACAGCTTTCTTGAAGTGTGTTCCCAAAACTAGTGGACACAATACTCCAGACGAGGTCTTGCCGCTGAGTAGTAAAGCAGCACCTCACCTGTCTTGGATACGATGCATCTATTAATGCAGCCCAAAATGGCATTTGGGGGCTTCAAGGCCATTACCTTATCCACTAGGATACACTGGTTCTCAATGGATGTCAGGTACCTAACAATTCATTAAAAGTCAATAGGAACTGAGCACACAACTGCCACTTATGCCACTGAAAATCTCCCTTATACACAGTTGAGGCAGAGAAGAACATGTTGCAGGGCACCCATAGAACACACCTGCAGCCCTGCAACATGTATAATAAAATGCAACACCCATTTTATCAGTGTTTTAGCGTCTGTGTGAAAAGGGCCTATCCCAGACCCACTCTACATCTAGATGAGACTGTTACATTCCCAAGCTGTCCCATGCCAACATCCTGAGCAGGGCTGCAGACTCATTAGGGTTCATTCCTGCTTCAGTTGCTCCAAAGGTTTGGTCAGGGATACAAAGAGGATTCTAGCAGGATACTGAAGAGCACTGTACTATTAATTTTCCCAGTGAACCAGTTACACAGTTTCTGTAAGGATGGACATGCGGTAGGGTTACCATGTTTCTCTAGAGTTGAATTAGATAACAAAAAAACATGATCTGCGGTTAATACCTGATCTTCTAGATAGCTTGGTAGTTATTTGGTAATTATCTGGAAACTGAAACTCGGTACATGGATTTATTCAGAATTCATTGAGTATTCCGTTCCCTGGTTCCGAATTTCCAAGTTCCAAAGTTCCAGGTACCACGGCCAGTACCCAGAAAACGTCAGAAAACTCGATTGAGTGATGGCACCAATGTGCACGTGGCTGGAGTGACCCAGACAGTTGACCCTATCTTCTCTGAGCTAGAAAACAAAACTTAGTGCCATTTTTGGTAGGCGGTGGGGTGTGGGAGGGACAGGTGAGTGATGGACAAGCCACAGGACAGTTTTGATTGGCTGGCAGGGACAAAACAAAAGTGGCTGTAGGGCAATTTTTACATTCTCTTTGGTGAATTTGGCTGTGTGCTACACTGCTGATCTGTAATTATTTTGGCTTGGGGGGAGGAAGGGCTGCCTGGCATGGCATGGCATGGCTTCCTTGTCCATATGGGCAATGCTGAGGGTCACTTTCACCAAGTCATGATTTTTATGGGGGCCACACTGCTGCCTTCTGCATACCTTGCTTGACACAATGGAGGCCAGAGGGGTCTCTGTTGCCTTCCTCCACTTCCCCTGGCTTGGGCTGGCCATAGGGCAATACTGGGGATTGCCAGTGCCACCATGCTTAATATACTTCAAAATGAGTGCTGTTGCTGCTTGTACTGCTTGTTGGCAAGTTGGAACTTGGACGTTGGCACCATAGAGACCAGAGAGGGATCACTTTTTTTATTATTATTATTATTATTATTATTATTATTAGCATTTGAATAGCGCAAGCTGTGTACCTGGTGCTTTACAGAACAATGAGATAGTGGTGCGGTGTTTGTGGGCACCCACTGTACTTTGGCTGCAAGTGGGTGCACTACTGCTGGCCTGGGCCATGCTGTAGGTGGTACCGCTGGCTTTTTTTGGCTTTCTGCAGTTGCACTTTTGGGGTTTGTCTTGAGATTGCCTCACTTTTGCTAGCCTGCGTTTCTCGGCACTGCTTTGGCTGTGGTCCTGGGTTCAAATTTTCCAAGATGTGACCAGCTGGGGCACAGGGCAGATACTTTCTTTCTAGTTAATTTATGCTGGGGGGGGGGGAGGCGACTGCCCTTACATAAGTGGGCACAATGGAGGCGTTGGGTGGGGTACATGACTCTGATTTCTTGTGGGCATTTGTGATGCCTGCTGGGCTGGCTGGTGGCACCCATGGGGCCATGGGCCCAAAAAACTTGTTGAAACTTGATTGATTGATAATTCTATGTTTTTGGACTTTGGTGGGGGCACTCCAGTCCACCCACCCACCACAGAGCTTGCAAGCATTGCATGTGTAATCGTGGGGCATGTTTGGGGGTAGGGGGGACAAACTTGCTACATTTATTCAAATGGTGGTGGTGGTGGTGGTGGCGGTGTTTTTTTGTGCTAGATTATGTTCTGTGACTGTCACACTCTCTCTGTCTTCTGCCTGCTGTACGGGGCTGTAGGTCAGGGAGTAATGGGACCGTGTGCTCTCTCTCTCCTCTATGGGGCACCCCAGTGCCACACAGATACCTTGCAACACGTGGGGCACAATGGGCCCAGCCAGGAGGAGCCAAACTTTGGTAATATATACTGCATGAGGGGGAGGGGGAGGGAGGAATGGGTGGATGCGCTGTTGTGTACCCTGATTGGCTAGGCAATTAAATGGCTGTAGCCTCCGCACATGGCAGCATGTGCCGACTTAACGTCAAGTATTTCCAAGTTTCTGTGATTCCAAGTTCTGGGGATTTCCAAGATCCAGAGTTCCAAGTTCCAAATTCTAGAAAAAGTTCTGACCAAGGACCCGGTCCGGGTCCCCAGAAACTTGGAAATTGGCCCGAGTACCCAGATGGCCTATTCAGTGCAGCCCTATTACTGTTTACCTCATTACAGACTATCGCATCACTGCATAACCAAACCAGTCCAGATAGAGGGAGGGAGAGAGAAAAAGTCAAATAGTAATTAAATGGTAATGCGGTAAATGCTAGTTAGCATATGGTAATGTGGTAAACAGTAATCCAGTTAACTGGATAGCCAACGGATAACAAACCAGATACCATTCAGTATCCAATTGGATACTGGATACCGCAGACACCACGATATCCATCTGGATCCTGGACAGTAGAGGATACTCATTTCAGGTCTAGTGGCAACCTGGAGGGGGTGGGGAAAAGAGATTGCCCGCCTTCTTTCTGACCTAACCCTGCCTTCTGTGGCGGATTGTGTCATCACAATGCTCAACAGCGGGCAGAGTTATATCAGAAAGGGAGTGGGGAGTGAAGCTGTGGCTGTTGCTTGCTGCATCCTGTTTTCCTGGGTTGGAGAGTGAATCCAGAACCTCTGGTTCCGGGGGCGAGCTGTGAGGTGTCATGCTGCTAGCAGCTGTGGCTCCCACCCGTTCCTCCTCCCCCGGAGGAATCCGCAGATGCCACAGGCACTGGCGGCAGGACTTCCCGCTGCTGCTGGTCCTGCTGCGGGGCAGCTATACCCTCTCTCCCACCCCCAGAAGCTCTGGTTTTTCTGCGTCAGCCATGAGTGAAATTATGGCTCAGCCTGGATCCTGGAGTCTCTGGGTCAAACCCAGAGAGGTGGCATCTCTAAAAAGTAGGGGTGGGAATATCGGTATCGGATAAATCCAATACACCCGATAATCAGGTATATTGGATTAATCCAATAATCCGATAATCACAGATATCGGCATACCGGATTTTTAACATTGACCACTTTGCCGGTTTTTTTACATCACGGCCATTGAAGTAAATGGCCACAGTGTAAAAAAAAAAACGGTAAAGTGACCAGTGTTAAAAATCCGGTGTGCCAATACCAGTAAATCTGATACTGGGGAGATCCGATACCGATATATCCGGTATCCGGTATTCTCCCCAGTGTCCCATCCCTACTAAAAGGAGGAGGGACTGGAGAAGCACATAGAGAGGGAATGGGCTGGAGAGACATTTGAGTGGTATCAAATCCACATGGATGAAAGATCACATGTTCACTCCCTGCTATTCAATTCCCAGCCAGATATTTCACCCACATCCGCTCCTTCCTGCCAACACGTGATGCTTGCACATATCTCACCCTGTTGGAGAAGCTGTGTGACGGGATCCTGCGCAGCAGGCCACCTGTCTCTTGCATTGGACGCGGCGCACGCAAAGCCGCACTCCCCACCCAGGCCTCCAATTCTGTTTTCTCACTTTTGCATCAGCAAAATGCACTTCAGAAGTGGGCGTCCTTCCAGACTGCATGTACAAGTAGACACAGCAGGCTTTTGAAGCCCACACAGTTTGCAGATGTAGAGGCTCCCCGGAGGTTTTGAGACCCGTAGGAAATGTCAGGGCTAATCTCCTCTTTCACTTGGGAAAAAAATAATTTCTAGCCCTGTTTGGAGCAAACACAAGCTTAAAATAGAAACTAGTTGCTAGGGGGGAAAGTCTGCTATTGTCTACTGAGACTGTGAGATCTTTGGGGCAGGGACCGTCTCTGCTATGGGTCAGTACAATGCTTAGCCCAGTGGACTCTGTCTTCATTGCATACCTCCCAACAGTCCCTGTTCAGGTGGGATAGTCTCTCTTTAGGGACTGAATCCCACTGTCTTTCCTGGAGGGGATTCAAGTCCTTCTTTCAGGAGAAAGAGAGACCAACAAAAAGGCCAGCATTCAAGCCTCGGTCACCTCTTTTCTGGCTGCCTCCCAGAAAAAGCACTTGAGGGAACAATGGGAGAGATGATGGAATGGCAAGAAATTAAGTGGAAGGAGAAGCAGAAGAATTTCTCTCCTTCTTTGTGCATCTGGAATGTGCATGCTAGTGGGTGAAGGGGCGGAGCTTATTCACTGTGGGGCAAAACATATTGGCAGAGGGGGCAGGGCTTGTCCCTTTAGCTATTTGAAATTCTGGGTGGTATGTCATCACCAACCCCATCTAAAGATCATCATTCACGATCCCTCCATTGGCTGCCTAAGGTTTGGGCAATCCCATAAAACCCACTGCGAGGATCCTGTGACTTTGGAGATGCTTCAAATGATGAGGTGCCCTCAGGGTGATTAACTGCTACAAGCTGAGCTGGGTACTCTGCTGAGCAGCCATTTAAAGAACTAATTTGAATTAAGGAGATAATTGCTCCCAGCTTCCTGTTTTGTCCGCTGGACCATGCTCTCATCCTGCTTAGGTGCCCCTACCAGGACCTGGGATCTATGATGCTGGCTGATGATGAAAGATGCAGGGAGCTGTGGCAGCAGTAGCACCCCCTTGTTGTACACGTGTCCTAATCAGATTTCAGCGCTGGCAGTGGTGCAAGAAACTTTGCTTCTGGCAGTGGCAGACGGCACGGGAATATATTGGGGTGAGCAGATACCAGGTCAGGGAGTTCCCCCTGAGCTGGATCTCTTGTTGTTATTCCTCTGCTGCTGGCTGCTGGCAAGAGAGGTATATCTCAGACTGAGATTAAATGATTCCACCAGCTCTATCTATTTCACACTTCAATCTCCTTCATATCTCAGATTCCGTCTGTTGCTCGACCTGTCACTTCTCCCTAGGTAACACTGATAAAATCTGACCCTTCCTTACAGTTAGGGCTGAGATGAGAACAAGTGTTCCCGTTCTTCAGGGAAATTCCAGCCTTTGGGGAGCGCTTCTGAGTGTTCATCAGTACTTTGTCAGTCTCCGGTGATTCTGCATTTCCGCCATTGTCGATATCGGTGCCTGTGATTTTTCATCACTTTTCTGGACTTTTATGACAGTTTTACAGCACTTGTACATCTCCACAGCCCCAGTGGGTGTGCACGGGGTGCACCTGAAGCTTGTTATCAGCCCTGTAGCATCTCCCTTTGCCCATTCTAGATTGGAAGCCCTTTGGGGCAGGGACTTGTTTCTATAATCATGATTCTTCAGTGCCAGGCACGTTGCTGGCATAATAAAATAGATTAATAATTAGTAAATCCCAGATTTGAAATCAAGCTTCTGAAAAACCAAAGAGGGCATTTTGTGTTGTTCTGATTCCAGCAGCCATAGCACTGAACTGGGTATTGCAGGGGTGACATCAATGCCAACAAGGTCTTAGTTCTTCCTGACAAAGTCCAGGCAGTTTGATCTCGATGTCATGATGTTCCCTCCATCTGTGGACCAAGCGCTGAGGTCCTTATTTAAGAGGTTTGCACGGCTCGCTGGTGGCACCTCATCAAGGTTTGCCTGCCTGGCTTAGACTCAGGAACTGAGTTTCCTATTCCTACCCACAGCCTCCCCTGAACTTGCAAACAGCAGTGGGTCACCTTCCATCTCACGACTGATTCAGTGAACCCCATGCTCACGGCAAGCTGAGCCAAGCACGCAGACCAGTAGGGAAGAGGGTGACATGCGGGAGACACAGCGCTGCACCCCTGCAGGCTACTGCCCTTAAAAGCAAACACCACGCTTCTTGCTTATAACTGCTGGCACTCTGCCAAAAGACATTTCCAGGCGTCGGATCACGATGCTTGTAGCCAGCGCCCTTGATCTATATATAGCCTTGCATCTGCAGGTTTCATGTATGTCCAGCTGCTCCATAACTATGTGACTGCTACAGCCAGAGACGGAGAAGTGCCAGTGGAGAGTCTCAACACCAAAGTCCTGGGCGCAGATCTGAAACTGAATCCAACAGGGAAGGGAGCTTGAGACCTCTGCAGATGGTGAATTGTAGGGAGGAGGGCGGCAGGTGCTGGAGAATGAGTTTTCAAAGGAGCAGTCCCATAGTCTGTCAGCACCCTAGCCACTAGCCCTTGGTCCTTGATTAGAGGGGTAGAGGTCACTTAGTGACAACAGGCAGCCCTATAAAGGGAGGAAATGTCCTAGCTGAAGCCGACAGAGAAACTGTAAAGACAACAGTAGGAGTTCACAGCACCCAAGAGAGAGGTCCCAAGAACCACTAGGGTAAGAGAAACCCTTTGCAGCAGCTGTGAGACAGGCAGAATTGAAAAAGAAGTGTTCTGCAAGGACGGGGCTCTGAGACCTTTGGGCCAAGTGTGTGTGTTTTCCACTGTGTAAATAAAGATAGTGGATGAGTTCAGTGTCGTTTGGACTTTGGGCAAATGGAGTAGCAGCCCTTATCCTGCAGGCACTTAGCTGCCCGAGGGCCATTCATTACAGAGAGCCACCCAGAATGGAGCAAAAGGATTTGGGTTAGTGTATTATCACCAAAAGAAGGCAAAGTAGGTTCCATTGGGGTGTTCGGTGTAACACAGAGAATGTGTAACACAGAATACGTATGCAAATCTTATCTCTGGGGATTTCTGAGACCAGTCCATATGGGTCTAGCAAGGTAAACATAAACAGAGAGATCCATCATCTACTCAAAATACTCAGTCTTGCTGAAGGCCTTGGGTGTGTTCATGTTGGGAGTCCACCTTACCAACAGGAATTGGAAAAGACCTGCTACAACAGTATGGGACAGTGTGCAGGATGGCTCCCTGTAATACATTTGTCTAGAAATGTACTTAGGTTAGAACAACTCCAGCTGAGCTCAGTCAAGGAGGCCTCCATCACTCCCATTAGACTCTTCATACTCTAATATCCCTTGCTATTAAATGTCGCCCATTGCCATTTGTATTTTCAGCAAGATCACCTGCTTTGAAAGAGTTGGTGCTTCTCATGTCAAGGTCTCCCCATGCAATTCTTAAAGGGAAGTCTCAAAACTTAAGTCCTAGGGTTGCTGACTAATGTCCCTTGGGAATCTGTGGTAGATAGATAGAAGCGAAAGAAAGAGAAGGAGTCCCTGCTACTCTACATGTCCACACCAGGTGGCAGCAGGAATGTCATTTCATGCATATTATCCAGAGAGAGCTGCACCAAGCAGTTGGGCTGGAATACAGTAGTGTCTCCCGTACTACACTCTTGAGTCTTGTTGATGGTGTTGGACATGGCATATGCATATGAGATAGTGATTATCGCTGTCCCTTTTAGCATGACCAGGGATTTGTGTTGACTGTGTTTTTCCATTGCCACAAATAGGGAAAATGCAGTGAACACAGGTCCCTGAACGTGACTCACCCAGACTCTACCTGTTCTGAAGTGTTCACACTTACTAATTATAGCTAGTCACTCATAATTAAATTAATGAAATACACAGGACACTTTACTGCTGGGAAAAGCTCAACAGTCCTCTGGTTTCTCCAGCCCTCAAACTGGAACTGCTGATCATGCTTGGAACCAAATGGCCACGGAAAATCCTAAGAGTCACCAAGTTGTGTTAATCTCTTCCTTTTTCCTCTCCCACCCTGCCAGCTGTTTTCTTCTCACCCTTCCATCTCATGGGACCCCATGTAACAGATCCCATGTCTCTGCAGAACAGCTCCCATGACTCCATAGTACCTGTCTCTTATACACATCTAGATGTGTATAAGAGACAGACCCCACCCCCCGCACATGGCTTTGCTGGCAGAGACGCACAGGGATGCAGCTAATCCCTGCTCATATCCTGGCTGCGCATTCCCTCCTGCAGCCAGAATATGCGTGGGGGAGGAACGTCTGAAAGCGGCCTCAGTCTCAATTGGACAAACACCAGTTCAACAGAACTCCATGAAACAGTTCTGTAGAGTCCTGTGGAGTTCTAGGGAGCTGTGGTCTGGTCTATGAAACTCTATGGAACTGGGTCCTTCTGTCTTATAGAGACAAAGTAGTACAATTATATCTTTTATTGGATCCACTCCAGTTGGTGGTGGAGGCAGGCAAGCTTTCGGACCTCACAGAGTCCTTCAACAGGCAAGTCAGGAATGAAGACTGTAGACTGAGCAAAGCAGCGAGAGACACACCGTGATAGGAAACTGGCGGAGGGAGCGGAGGGGAGGAGCATTTCTCTCTCACTCCTCCTCTTGACTCCTTTCCTTCTTTAAAGCTCATTTTAGATTGTAAACATTTTAAAACAGGCATCTGTGTTTTTCCAACCTTGTGAAAAGAATAATTGTGATGAATAATAAATAAATAAATAAATAAATAAATTGTTTTTTAAAAAAAGAAAGAAAGAAGAAGTAGAGGTGAGGATAGCTGTTCTATGGATCTGTAGTTTCTCTTCAACAGAGCCAGAGCTCGGGTATCTGCTGAACAGAACTGAGTGATTCTGCTCTAGGAAGTGGTGAGGCTCTGTTCTAAGAACATGAGAAGTGCCATAACGGGTCAGAGCTACAGTCCATCTAGTCCAGCATCCTGTCTCCCAACAGCAGCTTAGGCCACTTCAGAGAAGTGCACCACAAGTCCTAGGCCCTTTTACACAGATGCCCCCCCCCCTCGCCCACATGTGCGACAGCATGGGCGTGGGAGAGGCATCCATCTGACCACCGGTAGGGACGGGTGTGTGGGTGTGTACGTGCATGCTCCCGTGCTCCCCCGATCTCCACCAGTCCCACACACACACAGGCATTGGGGGAAACAGAGGTGCCTCCGTGCATGGAGATGGGGGGAGATGGATGGAGGTAGGTGGGCGTCCATGTGATGGCCTGCTCACATGCTGCACATCCGCCGCGGCCTCCACCCATCCCTGCCGCACCGTGGTGCCTCCCAGGTCTGTGTAAAATGGGCCATATAATGGAATGACCCATTGCCTACTATTCATTCCCTGCCCCCAGCAGTCAGCGGCCTCGTCCCGGGCCCTGACCAACTAGACTAATAGCAATTGACAGACTTGGCCTTTTTTTGTAACCAGTTATACTACTGACCTTCGCAACATTCTGTAGCAACGTGTTCCACCGGTTAAATGTCTGGTAAGTGAAAAAAATATTTCCATTATTTGTCTTAAATTTGCTGTCAGTTAATTTCATAGGATTGTACTAGTCCTAGTATTATTATAAGAATATTTATTTTATTTATTTATTTTATAAATTTATACCCCGCCCCTCCTGCAATCAGCCCGGGGTGGCTTCCAACAATAAAAACAATACAATAAAATACAATTTAAAATCAACAATAACAATATAAATTATTAAAACAGGGCTGGATAACAGTTCCCTGTTTATTTGCTCCCCCTTAGTCATCTCTTCTCTAATCTGGAGAGCCCTAACTTATTGAGCCTCTCCTTGTAAAGAAGCCATCCAGGGCCTTTGATCATCTTACCTGCCCTTTTTTGAACTTTTCCCATTTGGTGGGGGAACGCTATAGGGGAAACTAGAACTGCACACAATGTTCAAGGTGTGGGTGCACTATAGACTTATAGAGTGGCATTGTGACATTCTCCATTCTGTTTTCTATCCCTTTCCTTATATTTCCCAACTTTCTCTTTGTCTTTTTGACCACTGCATTGTATGGCATTGTTGGAAGCTGTAATGTTCTGAAATGCAGCATCTTGCTTTAAAATAAGGGGGATCCTTTAAAATGAGGAATGTCTAGCAACCCTAAATTAGCACAGAGTATGCAGCAACTGATGCTGCCCGGGTGGATCTCTGCAGAAAACAAAAAAAATAAAAAATAAAAAGCCCCCATTTTTATCCTTCTTGGCTTCTTTTAAGGAGGAGGCAGCATAATTTATTGGCTAGGGCACTGAACTGGGAAACAAAGATTCTGTTCCTGAACATACCTTGGACCTGCTTATTCATCTTAGCCAAAAGTCATCACCGTCTTTTTCCTCTTGCCTATTAACTGCTTTGTCTATCTAGGCTGATATTTCTCCTGTGCGAGGGATGCCTCATAGTATAGTGAGCCTGTTGGGTGCCTGATCAGTACCGACTACTCAAAACACCCAATATTACTGCTACCAAGTTTCTGATTTTCCATTTGACAGGGCAATTTTGACTTACCATTGCCCCTTTGTGTGTGTGTGTTTCTGAATGTTCCTGACCATTTTCCTGCATCAGTTCACAATGGAAATGGAAAATCAACGATGGAAACCAGAAATTAAATAACAGAAATGGTATTTTGGTAAATAGGGCAGCCCGTCGAGTACTAATTGGGTGCCGATTATTACCCAAGGTTTCTGAGTTGGGTCATTTTGCAGGCAATGCCCATTTTTGTGGGTACTCATTTCAGCTTTCATTTATAACCTCCCATGTCCAAATTCCCATAGCCAGACCCTTCTTTATTCCATACATGCTTTTACATTTCCCTTCTTTCTCCTTAGTTCAGACAAAAGGCGTGTGTGCTGCCCACGGTGTTCAAATATGGAAGTTTTATATTGTAATAGGAGGTATAAAGTCCTGGAGTTTCTAACAGGTGGGAGGGCAGATGTTCTTATTACTACAACATGCTGTAAATTCCTCAACTTTAAATCCAGTCTATTGTCCATTTTTGCCTGAGGATTTTAGCACTTAATCATTATAAATAATGGGGAATCTATTGTAATGAAGTCGAGTCATGCCAGATGCTTTTTATGGCAGGGTGTGTCCAACAATTTTGCCTAGCACACTGCTGATTCTTTTTCTTCGTGCCTTGGTCCTTGGCGCCTTCTTCTCCTCACGACCCACCACCATGGTCAGATATTTCTGCAGTGCTGGGTGCATGAGATAGCTCAGGGTGTTTTCAGATGTGACATTGGCACAGATGAATCCGCTTTATTGTGGATTAATCCGGATGCCAGCATCACATTCGAAAATGGCTGCCAGATGTTTCCATTGTCTGGCTTCCAACCATGGTGGAGTTTCACCCAAACTGTCATTCAGGGAAATCCCCAAGTCACAGCCAGGCTAAGCTCCACCATGGTTGGGTGTCAGCCAGCGGACCTACATAAAACGGGCTACCATGTCTGATAGCCCGCTTTACTTACTGCGGTCCAGAGTGGCGGAAGGGGCTGGGCGCCATGGCAACAGTCATGGGCTGCCATGGCCACTCATCAGCTGGGGGGAAGGGGCGGTGCATGAAGCACGGGGGCAGGGATGTGCAGACAAACATCTATGCATCTCCCCGCCCCGTTGTCACTCTTCTTTGGCGACTGGGCCAATTCCAGCCCAGAGTGATGTCTCCCGCCCGCCATGGACCAGAGCGGACTGTGGTGGGACCCATCACATGTAAAAGCACCCTCACTGTGTGGACCTGACAAGGCCCTGTTCAGTACAAGGTTCCCCCAGAAGCGGACAGACAGAAGGTGGTCCGTCTTTCCGCAGTGCGGTCACAAATACCAGGCTCTTGTAGATAGCCCCACCTTCTCATGTTTTCCTTTGACCCTTGCTCGAAGGTGATTTAGACACCTCCAAATCAGCCAGCTCAGCTCTGTCTGGCCAGAAGATGTTCAGCAATAACCACAAGCATTTTTACTAGGGCTCTGCATTCAAGTCTGGATTAAGCACAAATTAGATTGTAAGCCACAGGCAGGGACCGCATCCATTTCTATGTTCTGTACGGCACCAAGTACATGACTGGCACTATATAAATGTTTATAATAATAATAATAATAATTAATAAAAACACAGAAAAATCCTTTTTGGCTTCCATATTTCAAATGCAAATACTGCCCTGCAATTTTCAGGTCTGCGTTTGTGGGCTTTGTGACTCTCAATTTCCACTTCTAACTTGAGGTTTTCAATTGTTGTCTAGCAGTTTGAGCATCTTTGAAGTTTTATGGTATACTGTGCTGGGCAGCAGGGAGTTTAGCCCCAGCAATGATAATCTATGGGGCTGGATTGAGTTTTAATTTAGGTTTACTTTTGATCTTTCAGTGCTTTGGGGTTCACGGACTTGGCCTATTTCCACAGGCAGCTGGAAGCAGAACTACATCCAGGGAACCGGATTCTTGTGTTGAGTGAATGGCACTACAGGGAGGGAACCCCCTGTCCAGGATGGGGTGAAGGCATGGGATCCCCCTGCCCGGCACTCTTGAGATGCTGGTACCAGAGTTCATTGCTGTTTATTGTACAGTCACCACCTGTGCACATGTATGCACACACCCCTTATGCCCAGAGGGATGAATACACATCCCACAACCCTTTGCTTGCTTGTTTCCCAACCAACTGTAGAAGCTACCAGACTTTTCCCCCTTTAAAAAGGTCCCAAAATTTTGATACACAAAAATTGGTGCTGAAACAGAATAGAAATACAAAATTTGCCCCCTTTGCACATTTCTAATTTTCACATCCTCACCAAAAACATCTAGCTGTGCCTGACACGTTTTGAATGGAGTGGCTGCTGGAGATGGTTCCAGTGACCTTGTGGCAAGGAAGCTTCCTTGTGATTTGAAGCAGCACCAGCTAGTAGCCACAACATGGCTGGTAAGGTGGGTGTCTACTAGGAACTTGAGTCTTTGGGGTGGAGACTGGGAAAGGCCTTCCTCAAATGTGGTTGTCCAAGCCAGTGTCTCTTCCTCCACAGGCAGGAGGAAATAATCTTTACAAAACCCACCACTGGGAGAACCTTATAGACTGTTAGTGAATAGTGCCTGGGAGGCAGATCTGGCTACTGTGTCCATTAGGGATGTGCGAACAGAATGCAGTTCGGATGTTCGGCCGTTCGGTCGTTTGGTTTGGGAACTGAGTTTGGGTTCGGTTGTTTGGTTCGGGACCCGAGTTTGGGTTCAGTTGTTCAGTTCAGCGGAGTTTGGTTCGGCTGAACATTTGGGAAATCGGTATCAATATCGATATCGGTGCTGATATCAATACCGATTTCAAAGATTTTATTTTCGGTATTGGTATCATTTGGCCCTGAGACACTAATAAGTTTGTTATTTGTATGTCTTGTTATATTGTTAATTTGTTTTATTATTATTCAAATGTTTATCTAATATTATATATATATCTACACTAAATCTAACTGCTATTAACTGTTCTAAAACCTATGGAACTAAATGGAATATCTAATAACTAGTGCTACAAAGGCCTAGTCCTACAAGCACACTATCAAACTGAATCACTATTCACTACATATCTCTATCTATCTCTATAACTAAGCTAACTCCTACAACTTCTATCTATCATCTATCTATCTATCTATCTATCTATCTATCTATCTATGGGACACACAGCCTCACACCAAACAACAGAGGGAGGGGTACAAAACTGAAATGAAACCTAAATCAATCTAATCCTACTCTAAATAAATCCAAAAACAGGGGAAGGGAATCGGAGGATGGCAATGGATTAGGAACACAAACTGCTAGGCGTGAGAGACTTCTGAAAATGCCTGCTGTCAGGAACAGTGGCTAGCTCAGAAGGTGTTGGAAGGGGGGAGGGCAATGACTTTTGTTAATTGCTGCCTTACCACATACTCCATTGGCTCTGTGCAGCCTAGCCCCCCCATCCCCATGTCCAATCACAGACTGCAAAGTTAGTGGTCTGAGGAGAAAAGGGATGGTGATTGTGCAGGCTGGCTGCTACTCCAAACCTCTCCACCACTGGTGCCAGGAAGTCTGCTCTTCAGGTGCCTCCCCCTCCCTGGGCCTTCCAGTCATGCTTTTCCCACCCGAACTCACCCGAACACGGCTGAACTCTTCGGTCATTTTCGAGTTCGGTTCGAGTTCAGTTCGGTCGGTTCGAGTTCGGTTCAGTCGGTTCGGTTCAGTCGTCCGAATAGACCAAGTTCAGTCCAAACTCTGAACATCCGAATCACATTCGCACATCCCTAGTGTCCATCTTGGGCCAGACCTGCCCCTTATCTCTTCATAATGGCTCCTTGCCCTGTAGGAATCTGCCAAAGGCCATCAATCATTACGTGGCACGGAGTAGTTGCAACCTGCTGGCTTTAGGATGTTGGGCTGGAGGAAGGGATTTTCATTGTAAGTGATGATGGGGCAGCAGGTGCTACATTATTGTTTGTCAGGGGTTTACTATCTTGCTTTATAAATGGGAAAGGGGTGAGAAGATGTGGGGCTAGTGATGCTCCCCCCCCCCCCCGACAGGGACATATAGTTCAGGTGAGGGAAATTTGTGGATGGAGAGGGTGAGGGCTCCCCTGGGTGAGACATGGGGGAGGGTATGGCATCTGTTAGGTGGAAGGATTTGGAGATAGGGGCTGGGTTTTACAAGGGGTTAGTTTTTATATTGTCATTCATTTTATAGGTATTGAAGGGGGTAAATATTGTACACCACCGTAAGTCCTTTAGGGAAAGGGCAGGTTAGAAACCTAAGATCGTAATAAAATAATAATAATAATAATAATAATAATAATAGGTCATTCTTTGGTCATAGGCCAGTTTACCAACCTACTGCAACAGTGAGAGCATGAGAAGACAGGCAAATATGGCTACCATTTGTTGGTATATGCAACATCCATAACTTACAGTTACTGAATTAAGAACAGTGATTGACTATAGAGCCACCAGATGGCGCTGCTATGGTTTATGTGTACATGGAAGGGAGATGGGGTTTTGTAGTTGAATTCCTTTGTGTAACCACTCCTTCTTCCCTTCTCTCTCATTGTCTCAGTCTCCATTTTGTTTTCTTACTAGTTAGATGTAACTAAGGATCTGAGCCTGGAAAGTCTTAAGTAAAGTTCTGTTTTTAAACCTTCAGCTGCATTTGTCCTTACTGATTGCGAATCAGTTATTACTCTGCAACACCATTCTCATAAACAACTGGTGCCCAAATAACCACTAGAGTCTTAGCGTTATTTTTTCCATTCTCCCATTAAATTCAATAACACGATACAGGGCTGGATTTTGAGCCTTGTCTCAGCTAAATCCCCCGTGCCCACAATCGGGGGTTTCACATGACCATGCTAATGTGAGTTAGCCCCTGCCCCTCACTGAATGTCGGCTAGCACCCTTAGTGCAGCTGCCCTACCACTCACTGCACCATGCTTAGATCCAACGATTAGCAATTATTAGCCAGACAGGATCAGGGAACATGATGGGAGCTGGGGGAAAACAAGAGGGAATGGATCCCCCAGTGTGACCTGTTGGGTGCTTCTCCCAAGTCTCCGTGATTGGCCACTGTTGGAGACAGGATGCTGGGCTGGACGGACCGTTGGTCTGACCGAGTATGGCACTTCTTATGTTCTTATGTTCACATGAAACACAGCTTGCCCAGAGATTATAAGGGCTGCCGCTTACAAGCCTACCTGAGTATTAAACCATTTCATAATTAACCCCTGTATAAAGGAACAGGAAGAGCCACACAAAACATGTTTGTGGTAACTTTTACCAGGGGTACGTTACCACACATTACCCCAATCCCACTTGCCATTATGGAAATATTCATATGAATGTGGCTTATCCAGGGTTAAGTAACCACACTGCCCATGAAGGGATAAGGTAAACAATCCCCTAAAGACACCGTCGCCTATGGAACTCCTGTTTCATATTCAGCTGTATGAGACAGGTTAATCCAAAGGTTGGGCTGATAGATGGACACTAGGGTTCAATCCCCTGCTCTGACAAGCTCCAGGGCAAGGGACATGTCTTCTGGGCCAGGCTTGGGCCTCAACAATATGGGGGTTTTGGTGGGTTTTTTGTTTTGGGTGTTTTTTTTACAAATTAATCACTTTGGAGGTTAAGACAAGGAGTTTGTGAAGTCACTGTGATGTCACAGGCAGAGGAGGGATGGGAGTCAGTGGAGGGAGGGGAGGAGGGGCTGAACATGATCAAAGTGGATGACCTTGACACCGGAGTCAAGGTGAGAGAGGGTCAAGGTGAGAGATGGGAAGGCCCGTAAGAAGATTGCAGTAGTCAATGTGAGAGATGACTAGAGCATGGACTAGAATTGTCATCTCAAGTTTATTCATAGACTCTAGGTATTGGGAAGCCCTGCCTGCAAACCCTCTCTCCTCCAGCACATGGGACCCCATCCGCTATTCTGGATCCAGCCTCGGTTAAATGCATACCCTGTCTTATTGACCTGCTCTTCCTGTTGGAACCATTCAGTGACATCATCCTCCTCTGCCTGTGACATCACAGTTCCTCGCCACAAAGCCTCCACTTCAGTGTTCCGTTAAGTGAACTCGCTGATGCCAGGTGCAGCTTTACCTTGGTAAGGAATGGATAAGAATTGGGATTCATTTCAGTGGAAGGAACGCTGTTGTCACAACCGGACGACTCTACCACTGCCGGAGGAAGCAGGTTACAACAGCAGATGTAAAACAGGGGGCGTGTTTTGAAAAGCTGGATATCAATGAAGCTTTTAAATGGAGTAAATACGGAAACAAAACAGAGTTGAGGTTAGTCTTGCAAATAAAGAGCATCAGGCTCATGGCAGCAATAGATATTTCATGGGTTGCATCATCACATGGTGCAAGTCAGCCTGGTTCCACTGACTTCATTGAAGAGTCACACATTTACACCAGCTGAGATAAGGGCAGCATCTTCAATGGGTGGCTTTAGACGTCAAAACAGCTACGTGTTTAGGATTGCCAACATGGGTTGGACAATATTTACATATAACAGCCATGAGGAGGCAGCAGCTACCCCCAAGCTTTGATGGATTGTGGGAGGTGCTTACCAGTTCTGGGGAGCACTGGGCAAATTGGGATCTAATGCTGCTCCTGTTACCACTGTCCAGTGCTTCCCGAGACCAGGGGCAGTAAGAAAAGCAGCATCAGGAAACAGAGCAGGGAAATTTCTGGTATGCGCCAGAACCCACCACCACTTTTCTTGCTGTCCCAGGGAGCGCTAGGCAGTGGCAGCAGGAGAAGCACTGGGTCCCTCCCTGTTTCTCCAGCCTCCAGCGCTGCCCATTACTCCCAGGGGAGTTCAACATAACTGCTGTGAGGTCCTGTTATTATTTATTTATTTATTTATTTATTTATTTTGTAAATTTTTACCCCGCCCCTCCTGCCATGCAGCTCGGGGCGGCTTCCAAGCATTTAAAAATACAATAAAATCAATTAAAAACAATCATAAATATTAAACAGGGCTAAAAAACAATCTAAAACCAAAAATAGGTGGAATAGACCTCACAGAAGCTACATGCAACAGCCTTGCCTGCATGGTAGGCCCCAATGAGCCCAGTACCTCCTATGCAAAGGGAGAGCATAGCGGCACAGTAGCCACATCACATCTCCAATGTAGGGGCAGTACGGGGGGTGGGGGGCAGAGTGCTGAACCAAAGCCTTTGGTAGTCACGGTCCACACCTTTGGGAGCTCAGCATTAACTCTGACATCCTTGAAAGGAGTCTGGAAGGAGTCTGGATTGCCAAAGTATGAGGCAGAAGAAGGTCAAGGCACAGGATAGAAGGCCCTTCAAGAGCTAGGCCATTCTGTTTCTAGGGAAACTCCTACACCAACATATGGCCATTGGGCAGGGAAACAAGAAGGCTAGAGGGGCACTAAAGGTGATTAGTAGGGATGGGACTCTCAATATTGCTGAGAACCGAGAATGACCAATAATGGCACTCTTGGTTCTAATTCGATAATACCAATAATTCTCGGTATCGGCAATATCGGTTCTTTTGCATTGCTTTTTTTCTCAGATTTTTAACATTGCAGTTTCCCCACTGAAGTCAATGGCAAAAAAACGCAATGTTAAAGATCCGATACTGATAGATACGATAGAACTGATAAAGGGAGAACCGAGAACCAATAAAACAGAGACCCGAGATTTTGCCCAAAGTCCCATCCCTAGTGATCAGCAGAGCCTTGAAAGGTTGGGTCCCCTAATGGGCCAGGGAGATATGGCATGAGATTATATATAGCACCTTTCCTCCCGGAGCTTCTTTAGCTGGTTTATCCATAGCATGAACTGGAATCCAAGCGATATACAGCGGGGGCTATGTCACCAGCCATTGAAAATGCATCCAACTCTGGTGCAACATCTCCTTTGGGAGCACAGCAGCAACATACAACAGGTGAGGAGAGAGAATGAAGAGCAGCATATCCAATTAACGATGCAGCGGATGCATTAATAGGCTGAAATAATTACTTGGCTTGTAAATACAATAAAGCTTGAATTTGGCCAGAACACAAGAATTCAGCAGGATCTTTCGTGATATTAGACAGTCAGGACCGCAATTTTATTTCTCATGCGAAAATTGGCTTCTCCAGGAGCACAATTCTGCAGTTGTACAGTAAGGCTCTACTCTCGAAGGAAGGATAATGCTGCTAGATTGGGAATGATCCTCACCCTCCTTTGTGCTCTTCCATGTCCAGCCCAAACCTGTTTGTCTTCTAATAGCAGCTGGCTGGATGCTTCAGGAACTTGGTCTAAAGCTAGAGACTTTCGGAGGGGGGAGGGGGGGCTAATTTAACTGTAGCCAACAGCAAATTCAGAGCTGGTACCATCTGCTTGACTGTCAGCTTATGAGTTGTTCTGAGTCTGGTTCACACAATAATTACACAGGGCTTTGCTGGACCTCTTGTTGGTAGTCTCAGAGGAAATCCCAAGACTGGGAACTGCTATTATCTATTTCCCAAAATACAAAAATTACAGGACACTGGTACTACTGTCAGGACCCGATTTAAAACAAATAAAAGGAAGTACTTTTTCCACACAATAAAGGCCCTTTTTACACAGACACTCTAACACCCATAAAATGGGTGTTACATTTTATTATACATGTTGCAGGGTACCACTGCAGTCAATCTCCATGGACCCTGTGCACACATGATGCCTCCGCCCAGTTCCTCTGGGTGGAGATGGGTGTTGGCCGGTGGGTGGGGAGCATTTCCCTGGCTGGAGATGGGTGGGGGCATCTGTGTAAATGCCACTTTTGGTGGGTGTTGGTGAATGTTTGCTCCAGGCCAACACCCATCTCCACCCACACCCATCCACGGAGCAACGGACGCCACTATGTAAAGGAACTGGGTGGAGGCATCATGTGTGCACAAGGCCCATGGTGATTGGCTGCAGTGGTGCTTTGCAACATGTATAATAAAATGTAACACCCATTTTATGGGTGTTAGAGTGTCTGTGTAAAAAGGGCCAAAGTGTTGTACGTGCTGTTGGGTGTTGTGAAGGCCAATAGTATAATTGGGCTCAAAAAAGGATTAACACATTAATAATAATAATAATAAAAGAAGTTTAATGAATGACATGATAGAAGTCTTCACTAGGGATGTGTGAATGCGATTCGGAAGTTCGGAGTTCGGACCGAACTCGGTCCGTTTGGATGACTGAACTGAACGACCGAACCCGAACAGACCGAACCGAACTTGATCCGAACTCTGAATGACCGAACAGTTCGGCCGTGTTTGGGTGAGTGCGGGAG
Organism: Sphenodon punctatus; assembly: GCA_003113815.1. Classification (NCBI taxonomy): domain Eukaryota; kingdom Metazoa; phylum Chordata; class Lepidosauria; order Sphenodontia; family Sphenodontidae; genus Sphenodon; species Sphenodon punctatus. The sequence goes on from QEPC01008313.1 coordinate 456,935, forward strand.
GGAAAAATGTGACTGGAAGGCCCAGGGAGGGGGAAGCAGCTGATGAGCAGACTTCCTGGCACCAGGGGTGGAGAGGCTTGAAGTAGCAGCCAGCCTGTCCAATAACCATCCCTTTTCTCCTCAGACCACTGGCTTCGCAGTCTGCGATTGGACATAGGGGACGGGGGGGGCTAGGCTGCACAGAGCCAATGGGGCTTGTGGTAAGGTGGGCACAGCAAGTAACAAAAGTCATTGCCCTCCCCCCTTCCAACACCTTCTGAACTAGCCACTGATCCTGACAGCAGGCATTTTCAGAAGTCTCCCTCTCCCAGCAGTTTGTATTCCTAATCCATTGCCATCCTCCTCCTATTTCACCCATCCCACACATTTACCTCCCTAGTATCATTTATTTAGATTAGACTAGCTAGATTTAGATGTTATTTTTATTTTTTACCCATCCCTGTGTTCTTTCTCCCTACCCTCCATTGAATCCTCCCCTCCTCCCTTTCCATCCCTGATTCCCTTCCGCTGTTTTTGGATTTATTTAGAGTAGGATTAGTTTGATTTAGGTTTCATTTCAGTTTTGTAGCCCTCCCTGTGTTGTTTGGTGTGAGCTGTCTGTGTCCCCCCCCCGCCCCCCATCCCTGTGTGTATATATATAGATAGATGATGGATATTAGGTAGTTACTATAGATATAGATAGTTGTAGGAGTTAGCTTAGTTATAGAGATAGAGATAGTGTGTAGTGATTCATTTTTAATATTTTATAGTGTGTTTGTAGGACTAGGCCTTTGTAGATATTAGATAATATTCCATTTAGTTCCATAGGTTTTAGAATAGTTAATAGCAGTTAGAGTTAGTGTAGATATATATAATATTAGATTACAAATTTGAATAAATAAATAAATAAATAAATAAATAAATAAATAAAAATGATAACGATAACGATACCTAACTCCACCAAATGTTTGGCCAAACCGAATGCCACTGAACTGAACAACCGAATCCGAACTCGGTTCCCAGACCAAACGACCAAACCCGAACTCTGTTCCTTAACCGAACGGCCGAATGACTGAACATCTGAACCACGTTCTTTTCGCACATCCCTAGCCTTCACCCACCTAAAAAGGCTGCCTCCAAGATGTTTTCCATTGTAACAGAAGACATGATCAGAAATAATGGGCTCAAGCCACAAGAAGGTAGATTTTTTGGTAAATATCAGAAAAAATTTCCCAACAGTAAGAGCTGCGCAGCAATGGAACAAGTTGCCTAGGGAGGCTGTAAGCTCTCCATCACTGGAGGTTTTCAGAAGGAAGCTGGACAGGGATGCTCTGGAAGGAAGCTCTGTCAGGGATGTTGTAGCTGTAGACATCTTGCATCCAAGCAAGAGGGTTTGACTAGATGACCTTTGAGGTTCCCTTTCATATCTAGGATTCTAGGTTCTTGGTGTTAGGTCCATTAGTGGCTATTAGGCTAGTCAAGGTTTCTGTGGAATGCAATATCTGACTACCAGAACCTGGGAGTGAATGACAGGTGATTTTTGTGTAATTCTGCAGAAGCATCAAATACTGTGGCCACTGTCAGAGACAGGATGCTGGGTCTGATCCAGCATAGCCCCTCGTGTGACCTTATGAATGAGATAACCTCTCATCTTGCAAGATGGCCCTTGTAGGACAAGGCTGAGGCCCAGTGGCAGGGAGCTGAGGGGAAGCTTGTGCTGCTAAAGGCTAAAGTTCCAAACCAAGAGGTTTTTCAGGCTCCAGCAGGTTTTCACAAACGCTAAAGCACGTTCCCAACGAAATGCAATAACTAAACTAACAGTTTGTTGATGCTCCTGTAAATGATGAAACAACTAGCAACCCTCATCTGAAGACAAAAGATGGAACAAGTCAAACTCCAGGAACCAAAGTGGAGATAGGGGTGGAACAAGGGTTTGGAAAAGTAGATGCATGTAGTAAGGATATCACACATGCTTAGCAAGCATCTAGCACATTCTATGGACAGGCCCACATGCATTCTCTGCTGCTGCGATCACAGCCCTTTCTTTACATAATTTTGCATGTGCCCAGATTGTTGTTGCAGAAATTGCTTCTGCATGATCTACATGATTTTTTTCTGCTTACAGAATTTGGGCTTCCTTGGAGGGAAACAATTTGCACAATACACAGAGCCCTATGGATCTCAAAGTGCCTTAAATGGGATGTGTGTGCATGTGGGGGAGAGGTGTTATTAATTATCCACATTTTGCCAACAGGGAAACTGAGGCATGGGAGGGTAAGTTGGCCATGTTCACTGTGCAAGCTTTAGATACAGCACCTGGGTCTCCTATCGTCCCCCAACTGGCTACTTGTCTACTGGTCTCAGCTGGTTCCGAAGAAGACCAACCCTGCCTTGTACTCTCCCTCCCTCTCACTAGTTATTTTTGCTAATATCAATTCCCCCACACACACCACAAGGTAAGGGCCCATACCAGACACCCCTGTGCAGTGCAGATGTCTGTGGAAATGTCATGCTTATGCACAGCCCTCCTCAGAAGGGCAGAGTTTGACTGGTAAGTGATTATGCGCCTACTCGCTGAAGCTCTCTTAGGAAATTTTTAGCAAGGAGAGTGCCGGGGAGAGGTGAAATCCGTGAAGCTGAGGGTGGCAATGATAAACCTCCTGGAACGCATGGCAATTAATCTTGTGAAGCTCTGTGAGTCAGACAAACTCGAGCCACAGCCCCTCGCTGGCAAGGAGACACGCCACCGGCTCCAGCCCTAAGGAGTTAATCTCAGCTTTGGGGGCTTTCAAATGCCATCAGGCTTAGGGAGACATTAATTCTGAGGAGTAACAAATAAATGAGGCACGTTGAAGGATGCACCCTCTGCAATGAGATGTGCACACACACACACACACACACACACACACACACACACACACACACACACACACACCAAAAATAGCCTTCTCCCTGTTGGAAAAGCTTGCTGCAATGAGGGTAATAGTTGTGTATATCACCCAAAGGGGTTGCTCAACATTTTCCTTTTTGGGTGGGGGAGCATGTCCTGATCGAAATGATAAAGCTTTTAACATAAAAAAAATGACCCTCAAAGGCATATTGGCAATGGGGAAAGGGGGAAAGCATTCAGACTGTGCTACCAACTCACTTAGGAGTGATACCCTTCATTTTTGCTGTCCATGTGGAAGTCACCCCCTAAAACCTGCAAGGCTCCTCTTAAGTTTGACTGTTTTCCCCAGACTAAGCCTACTACACGCTAGCCCTAGGCAAGAATGCAGTTTGCAGTTTTGACAGCAGATGTCTCTCCTATTATGATTTATCCAAATGCTTAAAAATAAATAATGCAAACATATTTACAGGAACGAATTCCTATTCCCGAACGCTTGTCAGTTGGAGAATCCCGAGCAGGATCGCTTCATCACCACTCTCTTGCTTTTCCCCCTCGGACTTGCATTTCAAGAGCCCCAAACGGGAAATAATCCAAGTCCCCAAATTAAGCAGAGAGAAATGAGAGATCCGGTCAGAAGAGGAGGTAATAAATGTGTTAAATATTTTAAATGATTGCACTTGAGGAACTGACTGAGGAAGTCTGGCTTTACACATCTTGGCAATTTCACAGATTGAAAGCCTTGCATTTTTGTGGGCTATTCCAGTCCTGTCCCTCTAAGGCTGCAGTCCCCAAGTCACTTGCTCTGGGGTAGCCCTGTGGGTTTTAAACGTGGCTAGGCTACACTAGAGTAAGTGATTTGAGGTTCACAGCCTAAGGGGGATTTCGGGTAGTTTCTCTTGCAGAACTCTGCAACCAATGAACGCATTCCGCCGCTGGACTAGATTCCTCCCCCTCTCCAGCCCCCAGCCATGTCCAATTCTTTTAAGCGTGACATTCATGCCATGTGTACACAAGCGTAATGTCGGGAGGTAACTCAGAGGCAGCAGAGCTGTGTGGGGTCACACGGCAGCTGGATGAGAATCCCATTAACACGACCCACTTCAATTTGAGGAACTTTGTTCTGTAATGGTTGATGAATACAGGCCACCATCTCTGCAGCCTGCTATTTTAGACACATACAAAAAAGAAAGAGGCATACCTGCCTGTGCCGCTGTGATGTGAGGCGAAGTGGCCCAATTACAGCATAGCACCTAGCCTTGCCGTTTCCATGGCTTCACAGTACAGTACTTCTGTCTCTGGAGGCCATCAGTGCAGGAACCAGCATCTTATCAATGATCATCCTGGTTACAGCACTCTCCTAAGCCGTACCTGCAGAAGCCCAATCTCGCCAGCAATGCCAGATAATATCTTTTCCCAGAGGAGCTGGAGGCTGATTTTGTTCCTGCTCTAATTTGTGCTGTATCTTCATAAACAAGGTGGAGAAATGAGAGGCAAGGCAGCCCCATGGCTCTTTTAGGGAACTCTCCTTTTGGGCTGTTCTTGTGGGAACTTGCCATAGTATGTCGGATGCTTTACGGTGTGGTGGCTCTTGTGCACTGAGCTTCATTGATCCCTATACAAGAATAAGTTTAGGAACCAGGGGAAAGACTGAGCTTCCTAGAGCCTGAGACACAGGCCCTTGGACAGGAGAGGCTGTAGCAAATGCTGAATTCTCAGGAACAGGAGAGTGGCTGCCTTTCATCACGGTGGCCCAGCTGGCGGTGGGTTGCCATAAGCACATTACACCTGTACTTCAGAGTCTGCACTGGCTTTCTTCAGTAGTTTCCTGGGCACAATTCAAGGTGTTTCAAATCCAGCACCTTTTTGCTCCGATTCAAAATTGCCGTATAGCTCTGCTATATCATCTTTGGAAAACTGACTGGGAAATGGAATGTTACATGTCGATTTATTTGAAATACACATTTTTAATCGCATTGAGCAGGCTGCGAACGGAACAAATGCAGACAGCTGTTGTAGTAGGAAGAGGGGTGCATTTACCAAGAGAGTTAAGATTGTATCCATGTCATCTAGCAGCCATAGAGGACCCTGGAAATTCCTTTGCTACATGATGGAATGCCCTCTGTTTGATGAATTTAGAGCTAACTATTTACCAGGGGTGGGACTCAAGGGGGATTACCGGATACCAGATTTACTGGTATCAGATCTCCCAATACCGGATTTATCAGTATCGGAATACCGGATTTTTAACATTGCCGATTTTACCGGGTTTTTTACATTGCAGCTGTTGTAAAATATGGTAAAGCTGACAATGTTTAAAATCTGGTATTCTGATACCGACAGTTATCAGTATTATCGGATTAATCTGATACCGGCCATTATCTGTATTATCGGATTAATCCAATACTGATAGTCCCACCCCTACTATTTAACTTATTTTACTGAACTGAAATATTTTTCAAATGTTGACAAATTATTATGGCTTCTCCAGCAAAGGGATTTTGATATTATATCAAATTTTGCGTCGTTAGCTTATAAAGCTGAAATGCTTAGACATAAATTTCCTATAGTTGTTATTCTGTCTGCCTGACTTTCTGATTCATTTGTATTGTATTGTTTTTAACTCTAATTTATTTTATTTCTGTATTTTTTGTAACACTTTTTATTCAGACATGGTGAAAGCCTGTGCCTGTATAAATAAACTTGAAATAAACTTGAAATAAACAATTCAGTGTGCTGGGTTTGACCTTTAAAGCCCTAGATGGCCTGAGCCCAATCTATCTGAAAAACCACCTCTTCTACCATGCTCCATCCCATCATGATCTCTGCAGTTACCTGGAAAGCACCCTCTTGCAGGTACCATCTGCCCATCTGGACCTGGTTCATATGACCCAGAATCCCCAGGAAATTCCTTAGAGCCCAAATGTTTTCTGGAGGCAATGTAAAAACTTTTTGTTTTTTGACCAAGTGTTGGCAGGCAGGAATAGGGGGGTTAGGTGGGGATTTTTAGCTAATTTTTATGTATTTTATGTTGCTTTATGTTGTAACCCACCCTGAGCCTTAGGGGGAGGGTGTGATATAGGGCATTTTTACACACACACCTTAAAGTGCTGGTCTTTCAATCTTCTGGGTTTACAAATCCACAAGTAAGTTCCAGATGCATTCTTCACACACACACTGCCCTAAGGCAGCCTAAAGTAGCTGCAGCTGTAGACGTGAGGGGCTGCCATGGAAACCAAGTGTGACCACAGCTGCCTGGAGCAAAGCAGTTTACCAGGAGAACGTTTTACACACAAAAGCTCTGGGATAAGTTCTATGCAGAAGTTCAAAGAGCCAGATGTTTAAGATCTGGGTGAGTGATTTAGACACACAGAAAGTTCAGGATGTAACAGCAAACATGCAGGAGAAATGTGTGTGTAAAAACATCC
>QEPC01008313.1:493627-527741 GCA_003113815.1 Sphenodon punctatus
CCCCCCCCCCGCCCATGTGGGTGGGTGGGTAGACAGTGGGGGAGGGCGTCCGTGTGACCACTGCAGCAGGTGGGTTGGGGGTGCATGCGCTCCACCCACCACCCACACATGGAGCAATGGGTGCCAATGGCAGATGCTCTCCGTGCATGGAGATGGGTCGAGGTGGGCGTATGTCTGTCACGGGCCACCCACCCACCGCGGCCTCCACCCATCCCCCCCTGCATCGCTGGCACGTTTGAAAAGGGCCTAAATTCTGGAATTTGATGCCAAAAGATGTGGTCAAGGTCAGTAGTACAGCTGGGTTTAAGAAAGGGTTAGTTGGAAAAGTTTCTGGAGGATAGGTCCATTAGCAGCTATTAGACAGTAGTAAGATAGATTGGAGGCCCTTCAGTTTTGATTTTTCAAGATACAGTTAAGGTTAAAAGTGCAATACTCTAGTCTATACCCTTCTAATGACATTGAGCAAAAACAAAGTTAATTGCTATGAGTCTGGAACTGTGTGTTTAATTCAAACCTGGAAAGGACAGGGATAAGTGTGCTATGTATCTCTTTATGTTTTGTGTAATCTGAGCAGTATAATCATGTGTTATGTATATCTTATTTTAGTTTATATATTATAAAAGGGCAGAGTTAAGGGGACAGGTGTAAAGCGGTCTTGCTTTAACTTTTAATTTTCTGGCTTTGTAGCATTAAAGTCTGTTTGTGCTTACTTAGCAAGGGTATAGAGCAGGAGTGCTCAACATAAACTGTTGGGTGGGCCAAAATTAATTGATGCCTCAAATTTGGTGCTTTGGATCTGGTGCTGGGGCAGAGCGGCCTCCCCTACCCTCAGCAAGTGCTGCTGCACCTTTGGATCAGAGTTGAAGGGGCTGGTGGAAGAAGCCCTCCTCCCCAGGAGGGGCAAGTGCATACCTCCAAAGAGTCACTATTTAGAAGGGACAGTCGGTCTCTCTTTGGGTGCTGAATCCCACTGTTCCTCTTTCGGGGGGGGTGTCAAAGTCCCTCTTTCAGGAGAGAGAGACAAAAAGGTCAGCACTCAAGCTTCAGGCACTTCTTTGTTGCCTCCCAGGAAAAGCAGTTTGGAAGACAATGGGGAGATGATGGAACGGCAAGAAACTAAGTGGAAGGATAAGCAGGAGAGCGTTTGCTCTTATTTATGGATTTGGAGTGTGTGTGTGTTAGTGTGTGTGAGGGGGAGGGGCTTGTCCCTCTGGCCACTGGAAATGTTAGGAGAGATGCAAGTTGTTAGCTATGAAGCCCTCCACTGCCCTTCTGTTGCTGCTGGGAAAGTATGCAAATTAGGCATACCTAATTATGTAAATTGTCTGCTGCTAATCATGCAAAATGTGTGGCCTATGTTTGTGATATGGCAACTCTACCTGTCCCTCAAGCCTGGTGAAGTGTATACTGTTCCTGCCCTGCTCACAGTTCCGTCCTTCAGGCCTGATGGGGGCACTGCTCCCATCCGGTTGTCCCTGAAGCCTGACGGGGCGGTGTTCCCAGGCTCCTGTTCTTCAGGCCTGGCTGGAAGCTCTGCTGCAGGATGCTCTTGTCCTGTCCCTCAGGCCTGTTGTGGAGTCATGCTCCTAGTCTATTCCTATCCCACACACCTGGTGGTGAATATTTCTCCCAGGCTGCTCCTGTTCTCTCCCTCAGGCCTGGTCAGAATTGTTGCTCCCAGGCGGCTCTTTTCCCTCAGACCTGGTGCAGGATACTTCTCCCAGGCTGCTCTTGGCCTGTCCCTCAGGTCTGACAGTGGGCGCTGCTCTTGTCCTGTCCTTGGCATTTGCCAGGACACATGCATACAAGCCCCAGCCCACAGCCATTTTACCAGCGGTACTGTCTGCACTATTGTCGGTCCATTAGACCTCTGCTGAGTCTCTCACCAAAACATCCTCTTCTCAAGATGGCTCCCACCACTCCTGATAGTATCCACCACTAACATGGACACCTCCAGTTTTTGGCCCCTCTGAGCTGTTTATCATCCTAGACTTGGCTGCTTGCCCACTGGTGCCATCTACTGGATCTTCCAGTATGAACAGGAAAGGGCACCAAGAGACAAGTGGACAAGGTTGCTTGCCATAAAAAAAAAGCCCCCGAGATGTTCCTGCATGGAATCTGCTGAGAGGCCTGGCTGGGAGTTCAGGGGTTCCATTAGAATTGATATCGACCCCCCTGGCTCATTTCTGTAATCTAGTGCTTAAACTCGGTATTCAAAATTACTCGGTTTTTACAGAATATCTGAGTATTCAGCTTGGTTTTGCCAAGTACCGAGGCACCAAGGAACTGGCCTGGTACTCGGTATTCGGTACACGGTATTCGGTACTCGGTCCAGAACTCGGACCAACATATAGGGCTTCCCACATCCCTATATAAAGGTGATTCAGTATTCAAAGAATACTTGGTACTCGGTTTTATTATAATACGATGTATTTTACCGAGTACCGAATATTCATCAAAGTTTCCAAGGACCAGCCAAACATTCAGAGCCAGTCCTCGGAAACTTGGAAATACTCATGAATAACATTTTTACTATTCGTTTCAGCCCCACTGTAATCCTACCTCTGGCTAGCTTGGAGGAGAAAGACAGGCTCATGGCTTTTCCTGGGAGGGTCTCAATGTCAACTCAATAGGATGTTCTGTGATTCTTAGTTAAGATGACCATATTTTAAAACCACAAAGTGGGATGCTCCTGTACTCCTCCCCTATCAACAATAATTTGCATAAATATGAATTGATTTTCCAGGAACTGGAAAGAGGCCAAATAAAAAAATAGCTGCAGGTCATAGTTGGCCCACAGCAGGTACTCCACCCCTGGTGTATAAGGAGCACAGAAAGAGGTAGTTTAATTCTAACTCACACCTGCCTGCGCACCACCTGACAACACATTCCCTGCGACTGCAGAAGACCTGTACGTACTAGTGAGCATCTCAGTCTGTCTCTTGACTTTAAAATGTCCCACCCAGCATTTGGTGCTCAAGGTGAGTCTACATATCTCCCAACAGTCCCTGGATGAAATGACAAGTGAATGGGTAAAATGTAGGGTTGCCATATATACAAAATTATTCAGGACACTTATGAAAAATCCATGTTGCAGGGCATTGCCTTAGGCGCCAATGCAGGCCCTGCAACATGGATTTCTCATAAGTGTCCTGAAAAAGAATTGCATATATGTCAACCCTACATTTTACCCATTCACTTGTCTTCGATCCAGGGACTGTTGGGAGCTATGGTGTGGTATGACAAGACTTGTATATAGTGATACGGGTTGTGTCATAGAGAATGGGTAGAATGGTATGGGGTTGGGTGGAATAATATTGGCATTTTCATGGTGGGGTGTGTTTATGCATTGGGGTAGTGGTTTTGGACTGATTGCCCCATGTGGGGGATTGTTTGTGCACTGGAGTGGGTGTTTTTGCATTTATTGGGCCTGATGGCATGGCTTCCAGGGTCAGAGGTGTGTGACTTCTAGGTACCACGGGTTTGGTTTTTGTCCCTCTTTATGTACCTGGAATGTTGGAAGGTATGCATGAGTGAGAGCATGAGGGGGTGGAGTTCATTTGCTGAAGGAGCAGAGCTTGTCCTTCTCATCCCTTGGAATGCTGGGAAGCATGGGACTATCCCACCAAAAGTGTGATGCCACATAGGGGTGTGCATGTCATTTTTGTTATATCGATAATGAAAATGAAAATTGTCATTTTCATTTTCGTTAATCCAATAACGAAAACAACAAAAAATAATAACAAAATCAATAATGATAACAAAAGTCATTATTGATTTAGTTATTGCCTGGCAGCCTGGTAGGTGTTTTTTGGAGGGAAATGTGGCGAGGGGAGTAGGGAGCAGACATCTCAGAGCCAGAAACAGTGTTGAACTCTTGAACTGGGAGGGGAAGAACTTGATGGATGTATCTTTGGTCAATGAGCAGCACAAGCAGGTTCCAGCAGCTGAATAGCACCCTGTGATTCCTCAATGCCTCTGCCTCCCAGAACCAATCAGGACGGCTCTGGGGGAGGGCACTGCAACCCTTTATATTGTAAGGCTGGGCTGCTTCACTCTGTGTTAGCTCTTTTGCTTGTCAGGGTGCATTTGCAGAAGCTGCTGGTGCTTGCATTAGAAATCCCCTCATATATATATATATATATATATATATATATATATATATATATATATATATATCTCCCTTATTCCCTTCCCTATCACCCAATCCTTATTCCTTAGGTACACACACACACTAGATAGATAGATAGATAGATAGATAGATAGATAGATAGAAACCTCTGAGTTTTCCTTTTTCCTTCCTCTGTCTGTCTCCCCCTGTCCATATATTATATAGATATTAGTTGTATATACATAGATTCGATATTTAGACACTAGGCTGTTTTATTATATATATTAGGATTACAGGATAGGAATATTTTGTATTATACATAGTTTAGGTTTAGCTTAGATTCTGTATATATTATATACATTAAATTACATATTGTGTGTTTTCAGATACACATTTCTCCTAGATGTTTGCTGTAATATCCAAAACTTTCTGTGTGTCTAAATCACTCATCCAGATCTTAAACATCTGGATCTTTGAACTTCTGTGTGAAACTTCTCCCAGACCTTTTGTGTGTAAAAGGTTCTCTGGTAAACTGCTTTGCTACAGGCAGCTGTGGTCACTTGGTTTCCATGGCAGCCTGTCATGTCTACAGCTGCAGCTACTTTAGGCTGTCTCAGGGAGGCCTGGTAGGAAGCTATGATTAGGGCTAGAGGTTGTCTAAGGGCAGCCTCAGATACTCCAGTGGTTCCTAGATCACAGAAAACTGTAGAAAGTTAGGCTGTGTTCTCACCTGCAGCGGCGGTGGCAGCAGCAGGAAGGGTGAGGGAAGCCGCAGCAGCCCGGAGGAGCCGGTCGACGGGAAAAGAGCCGATGTGTACGGGGATCTGCCGCGGCTTCTCTTGCGCATGTCAGGGCAGGATTTTGCACCCTGACATGTGAGAGAGAACCCGCAGCAGATCCCCGTTTGCACCGGCTCTTTTCCCGTCGGCCGGCTCCTCCGGGCTGCTGCTTCTTACCTCACCCCTCCTGCTGCTGCCGCTGCCACAGATGAGAATACAGCCTTAGAGCAACTGCATCACCCGCTCTTAGACCTGAAATGAAAAATCTCAGTGTGTGCTGCTTTTGTTGGAAGCAGGTCTTTCGCTGAGATTCACGCAATACAGAAACTTACCATCTTGCCACAGGCCAGTCCCAAGACCTGTGTTTGCCTTACGCACAGTTCTGGGGGCTGTGAAGACAAAAAAACATGCCGGCTAAGCACCAGCTAAAAAATTGTCATAAAAGCGCTGTAAAACTAACATAAAACTGCCATTAAATTCATGGAAAATGACAATGAAAAGTCCAGAAAGTGACTAAAAGTCCTGGAAAGTGATGAAAAGTGACAAAACATTCCAGAAAGTAACCCCAAAAAAGTCCTGAAAAGTGGCGAAAAAGTCCCAGAAAGTGATGAAATTGATGGGGGAAATGGTAGAAGCATGGAATCAACAGAAGCTGATTAAGTACCAACAGACACTCGCAAGTACTCGCAAATGGTCGGCATTTCCCTTCGGAACAGGAACACTTGCTCTCGTCTCAACCCTACCTGTTCTAGCCTATCCTGGGGCCAGAGCTGGCACGTCAAGAACCTGTCACCAACTCCTTTGTGCACCTAGTGTTTGACATAGGCTAAAATCTCTCTCCCTTCATATTCCTCCAAGGAACTCTTCCCCTGAAATGTTTGTTGAAACACATGGCTTTGTGCTGCACGCCCAGAAAGTTAACACACTTGAGCTATTTCAGACCCCCCCAAAAAGGGCATCTTTAGACATAACAAAGATTGGGTGTCAAACCCCTAAGCACGTGTTTGGCCGTTGTGTGTAAGCACCATAACAATCCCAACACCAATTTGGCCACCCGTTGAACATGCGATGTGAACACCATTGCATCACAAGGACAATTTGCGTGTTCCGGCTGAACACATGACCAACTTTGTGTCTAATGATATCAACCCACCTCTTCCGCTCTGCCCTTCCTAACTCCTGCTAATCATCCCCACCTACCTGTGGGGATTATCCCCCACCTGTTATCTGTATATTCCCAATTTTCTGTAACCAAGTCAAGAATGTGTACCTGAGTTCTCGCATCCTCATGAATGTCGCATCCCTTGTCTCTCCCTCTGTTCCCCCTTCCCTGTCTCCCCTCCCCCTGTCTTTAGATTGTAAGCTCTCGGGCAGGGACCGTGTCTATCTTATTTTCTGTAAAGCACCAGGTACATGGCTGGCACTATATAAATGCTAATGCTAATAATAAATGCTAATGCTAATAATAATAATAATAATAATAATTAATAAGTGGCATTGTTAGCAGGTACAACACAAGGAACAAGGCGGCAGCGCTGGTGTGCTGAGGTCGGGTGGCGAGAAAACACCAATTTGACCCAAGATGGGTTGTGTGTCTAAGCAGCGCCACATGGTGAACACAGGGCCAAACCAGTGTCTAAAGACTTGAGGAAACTCAAAGCTGCAGAGCACTCGCAGAGAATGCCCAACCGGCTTCCCCCTTTCTTGTCTGTCAAGGGGACTCTAGACCAAGGGTTTCTACTCCACATGGAGTGAAAGAGGCCTTAGCTGGGCAGGTCATTAGGATGTTATAGAAACAATAACCAATTCCAGAAGCTTACCCCACAAGCCAATACAGATGCAGCACCTGTCGTGAGCCAAGGGGTTCTGTGCTTCTAGTGGGAAATGCCACTGCTCTCCGCACTACCATCAGCTGCTCCCTAGTATGCTTCTTCCCGGCCCTTCCACCAAGAAGGCTGGACGTTTTTCAGTGAAAAATGACTTTTTAGAAGGAAGTAAATTTAACCATGGAAAAGTTGATCAAAAAATCCCAAACAGAAAAACTTATGAGGTTATTTTTGGTGAAAATGGAAAACTGAACATCTGGACTTGTGGTATCACTTTAAACAAAAAAGCTCAATTTTTGAAAAATGACCCCAGCCCACAAACCCTTTCCCACTCCTCGATAGCCCCGAATCCAGCTCCAGAATGTGCTTTCTCCAGTCCCTGAGAAAGCAGGGGCCCACAGTCTGTGTGCTTGACATACCTGGCTGAGATTGGCCAGGGACTATGCCCTACAGCGGGGTAGAGAACCTCAGGTCTGGAGACCAAACCAGGGCCACTCATAGATTTTATGTGGCCCCTTTTCTAACTTCCTGGATCTGGCTCCTGGATCGAGTTCCTACCCTCAAGCAGTGAACGACTGAGTAAAGGAGCACAGCTGTGAGCATGTGCACAAGGATAAGGGACAGATACATGATTTGGACTCTTCTTGTCCTGAGAAACACACCACCACCCCCTCCTTATGCATCTCTATCCCCAGCTTCTATGCATCCCTCAGAGTTTGTGCTAATTTTCAGTGGCTCCTGTAAGGGTAACGGATCCTCACCCCTGTCCTGGATTCTGTGAAATGGGTACAGCTGGAAACAGAGCGGGGGGGGGGGGGTTGGCCAGAACCAGCCCAGTGACAATCCAACGCCGCTTACAATCCAGGCAACACACATGCTGCAGTTTTCACACCAGTAAACCAGGCCACTGTTTAATCCCTTCCAATCCCTCCCTCTGAGGGAAAGGGCCCACCCAGTGCTTCTTGACACTGCATTTCAGAGTCTAGCCACCTTTTATGCAAAGCCTCTTTCTTGTGCTGGTCTGCGGCTCTGGCTTTAACAGTGCTGCCAACAGGGACAATCCTGAGGTCCCATGACTATCAGAGGATGGAAAAAGAGAGAGGAAGTGTCACAGCTCATTAATACACCTCTTGCCGTGCTCACCACTTCTGCTCAGATTGAGTACGCTTGACTCGCCTTGCTGTGTCGCTCCGGTAAACGTTCTCCTGTAACGTACACATGTTGACCTGAATACTTTTTGCTCTAAAGCTGCTGGTTAGGAAGGGAAACAAAGGCCCAGAGTATATAATTTGCACAAGTATTGGGTTGAAATGAAAGCAGGGGGAACAGATGGGTAAGGCATCTATCACGCACATACCCCATTTGCATCCTCGGGTGGTTATTTGGTATAAGCCTTTCGTTAAAAACTTGCAACTTTGTGGTCATGTATTAATTCTTCTGAATGCTGCTCATTCCCTTTATATCACGTGTTTCTACAAAAGCATTATCATCAGATCCAGTAGCACTGAGTTGAAATCTTGTTACAAAATGGAGAAACATTAACAGAGATATGGTTTTGAAAACCGAAGTTTCTTACCCATTTCCAAATTTGCAGCAAAAAACATATTGAATTTTCCAGAAGAAAAAAAAAATCAGAATGTCAAAAAATATTGAAGTTGTAGATTTTTTTCCCCCCAAGATCCTCAACCTTTGCTGAAGCAGACATGATGGTGGCTCGCTTAGGCCTACAGTGGCCTGGGAACCCCCAGCACGTCTGCTTACGTACTGCCAGATGTTAACTTGTAGGCAGCTAGTCCAGGCTGCATCCTCAGAAAATCTCCACGGATGCAGTCTGGGCTAAGAGCCACCCATGCAGGCCAACGTGGGTGAGCACATGTTTCCATACCCACCTCGGGGCAGGGGCTGCCCTGGCCGAGTGCCATGGCTAGTAGCCATGACTGGTTTTCGGGGCGTTGCCGGCAGGGGCAGCCACCCACACATTTGTGTAGCTTCCTGCCCTACATGGGGCATGCGGTCAGTGGGACAGCTCTCCAGTCACGGACATGATCATTCATTGCCCCAAGCTCGGCCATGTCTGCTACGGTTTCCCGCCCTGGTAGGGGAGCCGGCAAGCTGCCTGCACGTCTATTTTTACCCAGGATGTGTTAACACGTCAACAAGGCCCAAATGAAATGCTGATGTTTTCCAAAGCTGATTTAAATTCCCACCCACCCACCCCCCAAAAAAAGATGTTAAATGGTTTTCAGTCAGTTCTATCCACTAAAGAGAGATTTCCCCTCCTTCCATGTTTCAGCTCTAGTCTGAAATAAGGGATGTCTGTTACATTCTGTGGAGCAGGGTAAGGTATTTCCTTTAAAATAAGAGACATCTGGAAAAGCTGTAGATTCCACGGAGACCATGAAGTGCTTTATTACTATCAGGCACCCCAGGATTGTATCCATTTTAAACGGAGCTATTTTGAGTTTGTTTCACTCCATCCAGGAAAATCTTATGCAGCACAAATCCCTGACGACACACGTAGAATCCTGGAGTCAGTCGCTCCCTGCTCCTCGTTACCCGCCAGATTATGCAAGGTACGAAGGGCAGTCATTGCCTTGCAGGGGGGACTCAGCATGTACCCACCAATTATCCAACTGTCTTTGGACTCAGAAGTAGCACATCTGTGCCTAAGGCACCCTCCCAGGCCTGGATTACAGTAGTAGGAGACATGCTACCCTTATGCAGGGGGGTCCCTGGGTAGTCAGTTAAAGTCCTCTTATAGACTCTTTGCACAAATGGGGCTGTATTGGGGCCTAGGATTTGAGCCTCTGGTGAAGGCTCTTTGTGATCCTTGAGGATTGAAGTCACCGTATCCCATCCTCTGATCTGATCATTTTATCTGATTCCCTTATGCTTCCTCTTTCATTGCATCACCTGACTTTTGCACCATATTTAGCAGATTAGCTACACGCATTCCAAAATCACTTCCTCTTTGCATCCTTCCTTCCATTTGGTCACTTCCCCTACATTATCAGCTCTCCATCCTCATCCTTCCTTTGTCCCTTTCTTTCTCCTTCCCCTTTGATTTGTCAGACTGCCGCTATGTTACACATAAGGCCCAAATGAAAGCTAAGATTCGCATCGCTTTATCATTAGCCTCTCTTTTTAGGCTTTAAAAAGCCCTTACAATCCAGAGATCCCTGATAACACTGCAAGAACTGGCAACCTGGAGCAGAGGCAGATCAAGGCTAGACCGAGCTTGGATGCAGAAGATGAACAAGAACCTGCAAAAATGGGTATTCCCAGGGAATTTCCAGTACCCAAATCAAAACGAATATTTGGTGTATTTTGTGGTACCCAAACCTGGTTTCAACTGGGTATCTAAAACCCTGAAAACCCGAAATACCGACAATCGATTACCAACATACCAACAACTGATATACCAGAATATGGAAAAATCCCCTGAAATCCGGGACAATTTCCCCCAAATTTGTCCTGGATTTTGGGAATTGTTTGGTATACCAGTTGTTGGTATTTTGGTAATCGGTTGTCAATATTTTGGGGGGTTTTGTGTACTTGATCCATATTCAGGTATTCAAGTACGGTTCAAGCAGCGACACCACGTGTCGCTATTATAGCTACATCCTTGAGCTGCTGTCTAAACAGAAAAGAGTGACAAAAGCTACAATCTTCATACCAATGACTTGAGAGTAGGCCCATTGACATCAAAGGAACCAATCTAGAGTAAATGGTTAGGGAAAGTAGTATTCATCATTGCTGAATTGTATAGATGGATAACTGAAGTTTAGTCCCCTTCACCGCAGATAGCGGCGACGGCGCAATTGCCGCGCCCCCCGTCGTGGGATGCAGGAGGAGGAAACCGGAGGAGCTGCAATTGCAGCTGAAAGGAAGTAACCCGGGCGGAGGTTGCCGGGGCAACGAACGGTTTGGCGCGAATGGAGAGGGCCGCGCCGAAAGGGAGTTGAACGGGTCCGCCCCTTTTAGGAGGGGCGGAGCCGCTCTGGCCACGTGGAGACGGCATTCGATTCAGGCTTGGAGCAACGCAGCCCAACCACCTCACCTCTAGCACTGTGGTATTTACTGGTTGCCATTACGGAGCCGAAGGGGAATTTTGACGACTAGCCCAATTGAGGGTCGGGAGTTTTGCCCCTTCAACAGTGCAGAGTAAATTTAATAGGTTTATTTGAAATAGGCGAATTGGCAAGTTAACGAATTATAATAGCTAACTAATCGGATGTAGATGACGACTGAGGGATTATGCTATGTCAGCATAAGACAGGAAGATCAGGCAATGATAATTGAATTGAATTGGATGATAAAGAAGGGTAAATAATTGTCGCACTCAGCGGGGGTCCAGTATGCTACAGTAGGATAAATAGGTAAGAGTAGGTTAGGATGAGTCATCTCCTTAAGAGATGGGGAGATGACACCTAGTGCAATGCGTGGCGCAGCATGCACTGCGGTTATCACCCTGGGAAGGGTACCCAGACGGGTCAGTACGTACATGCACGGTCTGCTGGCTTTGCGGGTACTTACCTCCTTACTCAACCCCACCGTTGGGGATGGTCCCCTTTCGGCCAGAGCCAAGGGCTGTCGAAAGGGGGAGTTATCTTGTTCGGTACTGGCAAGGGAGGGCACATCCCTGTCGGTACCCGTGTTAATAAGTCGTTAAATCTAGCATACTGGACCCAGATTGCTTGGGCAATACCCACCAGCCTTGATGATGATTGGAAATAAAGAGTGCGGCCATTTTGAAAACCAAAATACTGTTTCTGTGTCTCATTGGGGGGGTGCGCCGGCAAAGGAACATAACCCTAGTTATCCAAGGAGTCTATGGCTCAGCTGGGAGATGAAGCCAGATCTCCTTCATCTCAGTGTAGAAGAAGTCTAACAACAATTCCATCATTCTTTAGTGGATAGAACTGACTGAAAACCATTTAACATCTTTTTTTGGGGGGTGGGTGGGTGGGAATTTAAATCAGCTTTGGAAAACATCAGCATTTCATTTGGGCCTTGTTGACGTGTTAACACATCCTGGGTAAAAATAGACGTGCAGGCAGCTTGCCGGCTCCCCTACCAGGGCGGGAAACCGTAGCCGACATGGCCGAGCTTGGGGCAATGAATGATCATGTCCGTGACTGGCGAGCTGTCCCACTGTCCGCATGCCCCATGTAGGGCAGGAAGCTACACAAATGTGTGGGTGGCTGCCCCTGCCGGCAACGCCCCGAAAACCAGTCATGACTACTAGCCATGGCACTCGGCCAGGGCAGCCCCTGCCCCGAGGTGGGTATGGAAACATGTGCTCACCCACGTTGGCCTGCATGGGTGGCTCTTAGCCCAGACTGCATCCGTGGAGATTTTCTGAGGATGCAGCCTGGACTAGCTGCCTACAAGTTAACATCTGGCAGTACGTAAACAGGCGTGCTGGGGGTTCCCAGGCCACTGTAGGCCTAAGCGAGCCACCATCATGTCTGCTTCAGCAAAGGTTGAGGATCTTGGGAGGAAAAAAATCTACAACTTCAATATTTTTTGACATTCTGATATTTTTTTTCTTCTGGAAAATTCAATATGCTTTTTGCTGCAAATTTGGAAATGGGTAAGAAACTTCGGTTTTCAAAACCATCTCTCTGTTAATGTTTCTCCATTTTGTAACAAGATTTCAACTCAGTGCTACTGGATCTGATGATAATGCTTTTGTAGAAACACGTGATATAAAGGGAATGAGCAGCATTCAGAAGAATTAATACATGACCACAAAGTTGCAAGTTTTTAACGAAAGGCTTATACCAAATAACCACCCGAGGATGCAAATGGGGTATGTGCGTGATAGATGCCTTACCCATCTGTTCCCCCTGCTTTCATTTCAACCCAATACTTGTGCAAATTATATACTCTGGGCCTTTGTTTCCCTTCCTAACCAGCAGCTTTAGAGCAAAAAGTATTCAGGTCAACATGTGTACGTTACAGGAGAACGTTTACCGGAGCGACACAGCAAGGCGAGTCAAGCGTACTCAATCTCATCCGGCTCTGGCAGCTTCAGCGCTGGCTGTGGCTGCCGGCTTCAGCGCTACTAGGTCTCTGGAAGACCTAGTAGCACTGAAGCCAGCAGCCACAGACAGCGCTGAAGCCGCCGGAGTCGGACCGCCGCCGCCGCCCAGAGCGCAAGGTAGGCGATCCCTGGGTGGGGAGGTAGGGTGATCCCTGGGGTGGGGTGGGGGGGTGTTAAACTACCCCCCACCCCAGGGATCACCCTAGTACCTGCTGGTGCAGGCTCCAAGTCGCCGGCGGCGGCCTGGAGCCCGTACTTGGGACTTAGAGGGAAAAAAATTGTTTTTTAAATCCAGACTGGGTAGGATGGGTGGGGGGGTGCCCCCCTTCCACCCACACAACCTGGGAGGGGGAGGGGGGAGGAATTTTTTTTTTATTCCATTGATTTCAATGGGGACAGTTCCCCATTGAAATCAATGGAATAAATCCGGTACAGGTATACCGGCTGTAATCCGGGAATCCAGTTTTTTGAGAACCGGTAACCGGTAAAACTGGTAACTGGTATTCTGCCTGGTCTCCCACCCCTACCAGGGCTTTTGTGCTGCAGTGCCTAAGTGATAACATTCTGTTTACATCTAAGCATGCCCCGGGAGTTAACAATGGCATAGCTGATGCACTCTCTTGCCTCCAGATGGATCGCTTCCATCTGTTGGTGCCAGAAGCCAGCGAGGAGCCCGAGGTCATGCCACCACACATGTGGAACATTGGACAGTAGATCTATATGAAACAGTGCAATGCAAGGTTCCTTAGCACGCAGCACTAGGGAGGCATACTGAAGAGCCTTCTCAGAGTTCCAGGAATTCAGAATGCACAAGGGATGGGACCCAGGCTTCTCCATCCCAGAACCACAAGTGTTGCAGTTTTCCATGTCTCTGCGCATGAAGGGCCTTGCGCCATCCACAATAGCAGGCAAATTAGCAGCAGTGTCCTTCACCAGCAAGTTAGCAGGCCACACACCCCCGGACCAAGGTTTCTTTGCAAGTAAGCTGATCGAATCCTGGTCGCGCCAGCAAGGCTCCAGAGTAGACAGGAGGTTATCTATTACCCCAGGGATCCTGGCAGCTTTGGCGGGCTCCCTACCCCAAGTTTGCTTCAACGGATTCGAAGCCACCCTATTTAATGTGGCATTCAAATTAGTCTTTTGGGGGGTCTTCCAGGTCTGCGAATTGGCGGCAACATCTAAGTGTGACCCTGCTGCTACAGCAGTTAATGATAGCGAAGTCTCTATCCGGGGCCAGTCCCTTTCAATCCTCCTGCAAAGCTTTAAGACTGAACAAAGGTCTAGGGGCCAAAGTATAACACTTCACAGGGTGGGCTCCCCTGAGCTGTGCCCGATAGCGGCAACAAGGCAGTACATGTCTATCTACCCCAAACTCCCCAGTCTTTTTCTCATACACAGAGATGGTTCCCCACTGACCCACCACCAATTATCTGCCGTCCTCTACCAAGCTCTTCATAGGATACACCAGCCGGCCCATTGTTTCAGGTTCCACTCTTTTTGCATAGGTGCAGCAAGTTACGCTTTGGCGCTTGGCCTACCAGATGACAAAATCCGAGACATAGGGAGATGGAGATCCACTGCAATCTGATCATACGTCTGCGACCTAGCATAATGATGGCTCACCTTTATTAACTACAATTTGTTTTGTCAACAGGACCAGGACCGAGGGGTCAGCACAAGTTGATTTGGATAGCTGGCCACAGTATTGTTTATTGGGCAGGCAAGGCCGCTGGCTGCTCCCACTGGGGCATGCAACTTGGTCTCAACGAAAAAGCCGAAGTTGTCTGAAAGGCCAGACGCGGCATGAGGTGGGAACAGCTGATGCCGCTAATCCATGGGGCCTCCAAGGGGTGGCACCCCAATATCTTGGTAGTTCACCTGGGTGAGAACAATCTTCCTAAATCAACTGGGCTCAAGTTGGTAGTAAAAATAAAAAGAGACTGGGTAGAGATGCGCAGGCCACCAAGTTAGTCTGGATGCACATGATTGAGAGGATTAAGTGCACCAACGCAATCCGCCTGGGTAGAGTAGACAGGATACGTAGGAAGATCAACAGAGAAGTGGAGAAGTTGGTCCTCGTCCATGGCAGGGACATCATCGTCCACAGCAGAATTCACTTCTTGCAGCCCGAGCTGTACAGGACAGACGCGGTGCACCTCTCCAAGGTGGGTGTTGAGATGTATCTGACAGCAATAAAACAAAGCTGGTCCAGTTAGTTTGAGGTTGGGGGTGGGGGGTCTCAAACTAGCCAAGCATATGCTGACGGTTTGCTGTGGCAGGGGTCCAGGATATTAATTAACATGTTCAGTAGAGTTAGTTGTTTGTTAAGTCATCTCCTACAAGATGGGGCTACGGGCAGAACTAGAGCAGGGGTGGCCAGCTTTCAACCCAGGCCCAGGAGGGAGGGGCGAGCTATACACCGGAGGACAGGTGGCGGTCCCCGCGCAGTCATCGCTTCCTTCCTATTTCAGTCATGAGAGGTCCCGTACCTTCCCGAACAGCCGAGCGGCTGGACTGAGAGTGACCTAGCAGCAGTAAGAAGTTCAGCGGTACCAAGGGACATCAGGTTGCCCAAGTTAGATGGTACAGTTAGTTCTTTAAAAGTATAGGCTAGGCTGGACCCAGGAGGGGGAATGCCCCCTCCCCAACTTTAACATTTAGTCAATAAAGAGTGCAGCCTTTAAACCCCAGAACGGGGGGGAGGTGCAATTGGCCTTCATCAGCATCCTCTGGCAATGAGTCCTGCATGTTAAGTGTACGTTACATGAAAAAAGACTTTCCTTCCAAAAAAGATAGGAGAGCCTTCTGTCAGGGATGCTTTAGATATAGGGTTATATCCTACCTCAGGGCAGGGGGTTGGAGCAGATTACCAATGGGGTTCCTTCTAACTCTCCAATTCTATGATTCTATGGTAGTTACATTGATGCTGAAGGCACCATCTGGCGGTCCCTCTCCTGCACAGGTGTGTGGGAGAGGAGCAGCTCCTCCTGGAAGCTTTTGTGCACACACAAGGAGAGTTTGGCAGCTACACAGAGGGCTGAGACGTAACCAGGGCCAGATTAAAGGATGTGGGAACTCCACACTAACTCATACTTTGGGGATGGGAGCAAGACCATCTATATACCTGCTCTTCTGGCTTGATAAACTATGAATGCCTTTATTGTCTTATGCAATTAAACAATAACAATTACATCTCATGCTTTATGGCAAGACATGGGTGTTCATTAAAGAAAGAACACGCACTCTCAATCAAGCCTGTCTCCGGAAGGACAACAGCACAGCACGAGGCTATTTTCCGTGTCCTTCCCTTAAATTAGAAAAGCCCCAATTCACATTCAGGGACTCACCTCCACAACAGCACTGTGCTCTCTACTCATCCATCTCTTTCTCCTGAGACAAGGCTGGCCCAGCCCAGACACACAACACTCGTGTGTGTAGCTATTCCTGGACTTGTCTGGCCCAGATGCCTGATGCTAGTGCACAGCCCCCACTCCCCACAGGTTGCTCCCACAATATCCTCCCTGTGCAGGTATTCTCCTCAACTCCGCCTGGCCCTAGCGCAGTCACAGAGTGTGCAAGGGGTAGGGATGGGAAAACGCAGTTCGGAAGTTCGGAGTTCAGACTGAACTCAGTCTGTTCGGTCGACCGAACCAAACTTCCGAACCGAACTCGAATTTCAAACCAACCAAATTTCCGAACTCCGTTCTGTTCACCCATCCCTAGTGGCAACACACACCAAAAAAACTGGTTTTGAATGGTCGAACTTGGTTCAGAAGTTCGGAATTCGACCGAACTTGGTTTGTTCAGTCGACAGAACTGAACTTCCAAACCGAACTCGAATTTCAAACCAAACTGAACCGAACCGAATTTCCGAACTCCATTCTGTTCGCTCATCCCTAACAAGGGGAAGAGGTCAGCCAGCACTGGAGAAGAATGGGAAGTAGCTGGGAGTTATGCTACAGTGGAATGCTCTACTGACTCAGCTGTACCGTCAAGGCAGCTACAGTATGCGTTCTGGAGTCCTACAGATACACCAGTCAGCAATAGAGACCTGAGGGTAATAACCACACACACACTGACTGAGCCTAAGAGATGCATTGTATCCAAGACATGGGAGATGGTGGTGCCACCTTATTCAGGGCTGGCAAGATCTCGTCGGGAATATTGGGTCCAGTTTTGGGGACCACACTTCAAGAAGGATGTTGGCAAACTGGAGAACGTTCAGAGGAGAGCAACCAAGATGATAAAGGGTCTGGGAAGACAAACCATATGAGGAAAGGCTGAAAGCATCAGATATGTTTAGCCTAGATAAAAGAAGACTAGGTGTGGGAGACATGATAGTAGTTTTAAACTATCTAAAAGGAGGCCACCAAAAAAAATGGAGAACTTTTGTTCTCCACTGTCACAGAAGGTAGAATTCACCATACAGGCTGCTCCCACTGTATGTGCAGAGATTATCCTCAACCCCAGGAATGGGATTAGATTGCAGCAACGCAGCTTTCAGTTAAGTGTTATGAAGAACTACTCATATTGTAAGAACTGTTGGTCAAAGGAATGAACTGCGGGATCTCCTTCCTTGAATGTTTTCAAAGCATCCAGCTGGACAAGAATCTCTCTGCAATGCCGTAGGCAGAGGATATATTCTGCCTTGGAGCAGAGGGTTGGGCTAGTTGACCCTTAAGACTCCTGACAACCTTCAGTTCTATGTTCCTATGACCCCGAGTGAGGCCCTTCTAGGCCGGAGGCCCCCATGTTGCTGTGTAGTAAGTGTAATGGTTAATCCGGCTCTGGGGGCAGTGTATCATGATGGTAGTAGGACCGTCTACTTGCCCTTTCTGCTGACGTCGGTGGTGTTTGGGACTCTGGCTAATACTTGAGGTCTTAGTTTTGTTGAAACTCAAGAGTCCACTTCCCCATTTACTCATATTTTACTAGGAGGTTTCTACCTGTATCAAAGAGAAGCAACTACCTCAGCCCACAAGGAGGAAACTGGCAAGCTGCCACTGCAGCTCTCGCCACCACCACCCCACCCACACTTTACTCTGGCATCATGGTGCCGCTGCCTGACAGCCAACCTATCTCCTCCTGACTCCTCACTCCTCTGCAGCTCAGCCTCAGACTGCTCCAGGCTGCACCAATTCCAAGGCTACTGTTGCTGCCTGCCCAGGGGCAGTGCGCATTGCAGGGAACCAGGGGCATTGCCCCTCCTGGCCTGATCCCCCTCTGCACACTCTTCATGCTTTTAAAAAGAAAGAAAAAAACAAAAAGAAAAAAAACCTCACCTGAGTCCCAAAGACACCTACTATGGTTAATTTGGACCCGGTGGGAGAGAGTGGATGGGACCCCAGTAAGAGGGCTCTCTATCCCCCAGTGGGAGTGCTTCACACAGCAGCAAGGACTAGGAGTCCCAGCATTAACTAACGTAATGTCCCCCCAATGTTAACCCTGGGAACTTCTTGCTGCTGTGTTAAGTCGTTAGCCACTGGCCTACCACTGCCGCTGGCTCCGCCTACTGCTACTCTTGGCTCCGGACCGCTGGTGGCAAAGCCGCCGGCAGAAGGTTCAACCCACCCACTGCCCCACCAGTCTCAAAAACCACCAGCTGCCACTGTGCCTGCCTTGTACTGCAGCAGCTTGAGTCCTTCCATCTTCCACGCTACAGTGCAGGGTAGCAGTGCTTGAGCTTCTGATTCCTCCAGGGGACCAGCCAGGTCCAATCTAGTCTCAGGCTGCTTCTGCTGCTGGCTCAGCAGTCTCCCGCAGCACGTGCCGCCCACAACAGAGCAAACTTTGGGAGATCA
The DNA here is from genome assembly GCA_003113815.1 of Sphenodon punctatus. Classification (NCBI taxonomy): domain Eukaryota; kingdom Metazoa; phylum Chordata; class Lepidosauria; order Sphenodontia; family Sphenodontidae; genus Sphenodon; species Sphenodon punctatus. The sequence goes on from QEPC01008313.1 coordinate 512,194, forward strand.
CAGTGGCACAGCAGCAGGAGCTAGCGCCCCTGTGCACTCAGACACACTCCGAGGCTGGGTTCAGCAGCCCTGTGTCAGTGCCAAGGGCAGCAGCGGTGAGGGGGCGGGGTCCCCAAAATTTGCCACCCCTCCTGGAAATCACTGCCCTAGGCGACTGTCTAGGTTGCCCTGGCCCAAGACTGGCCATGTGAAAACCTCAGGTGGCTCCTGAAACAAGGGCTGATTCTCAAGGCCGAGGGGCTACACCGTGAGAGTCACGGTGTCCATGTCTGCGTCAATCCGTGCTGGCTCTGGGGTGGGGATAGGCATGGTGGGATGTCTGCCAGCAGGGCCAGCATTACCACAGGGCGACCTGGGGCGGCTTCCCTGGGCCCCACTCTTTCTGAGGGCCCCGCAGTGGCCTCTGTCTTCACCAGGACAGGTTGTGGGCGCACCACTCCCTCTCAGTGAGGCCCTAAACATGACCAACTTCAGGGCACCGCAGAAGTTGCCCAGAAGGGGGAGGGGCCACTAGGGCCCCCTCATTTTATTTTCACTCTGGGCCCCACAGATTCTAAGGCTGGCCTTGTCCACCAGCTGTTGAAGCTTTTGTGGATGAAATGGGAGTAGTTGGAGTTGTTGGTGGGGGAGCCATATCCACCCGTTTGTGGCCCCTGGTGAAGGTGCAGCCATGCAGGCGGGATACTACGAAGGCTCTATCAATGCATAGGAACCAGTCCAGGAGCTTATAGTAGGAAGATGTTTGCCTTTCATGGCCAGAGGCAAAGTTGTTGTCCCAGATCTCTTTACTGCCTCCCCTCAAGTCCTTGGCGGACAGCCGGCACTGGTTCATGTCCCGCCAGGTGTAGCCCTGCTGCACCATTTGGACCAAGATCTCCTGGAAGACTACCTGAATCCAATAGCACTTCACCAGGGCATATTGGACCTTCTGCTCCCCCCATAGAGTAATGAAGGCCTTGGTCTCTTCCTCAGTCCAGGGAACGCAGCATTGACAGGTGGATCAGTAGGCAGAGTGTGACTGCTGTGATTGTTCAGTGCTGGTCGCAGTGCTGGTTGTTGCCTGGCAGTTGGTATTAGCCATGGCTCCAGTGATGGTAACCCTCCGCAAGTCCTTCTTCAGAATGCAACAGCTTAGAAAAAGCAAGCGTTGGGCACGTGCTGCAAACCAGGACGAGGTGGGAGAGCACATGGTTGAAATTGGCACGTTGGGTTTTTATTTAAGTTGGATGTTCCACGCACGCGACTGAGAGTGGAAGCAGAGAGAGGGGCCGGAAGTGACAACTCTGCAGATCATGATAGGCTTTTTATCCCGCAACTCCATGGTGCTGGCAGACCTGTATGTGAAGAGGCTGCGTGCAACCTAGTTGACGAGAGGCAGGCACATGGGTGCGCATTAGCCTGCATTTGTCCACACAGCTGGCTCCACAAGGTCTAGGACGCTGCCCGGAGTGGGGGCTGTGTGTCCAGTTGGTGGCAGCCATGTGACCAATGGGGGTGAACACCTAATAAACTGGCAGGTGGACACCCACCTGGTGTGGGCTACCATCTGGCTTGTTAACACCGTTTGAGTGCTTTGTCATTCGGGGGTTTGGCCTGCTTCCACAGGCAGCTGGATGTGGAACTGCACCCAGGGAACTGGATCCTTGTGTTGAGGGAATGACACTACCAAATCAAATCCCCCTGCCTGGGATGGGGCGAAGGCATTGAAATCCGCTGCCTTGTACTCCGGAGCTCACTAATAACAGGGTCCTTTGCTGTTTATTGTACGGGCAGCACACGCACGCACACAGGGCTGCACGCACAGGCTCCACAAACCTGCTTGCTTGCTTCTCAACCAACTGTAGCAGCTACTAGATATTTTCCCTTTTAAAAGGTCCCAATATTTTGATACACAAAACCCTCTGAAAAACACACAAAATGGTACTGGAACCGAAATAGAAATCAGAAATGAAAATCCTCCCTCCCTTGAACAGTCATACTAGAGACTAGTCTTCAAATTCAGAAACAGGTACGCTAGGCTCTCTCACCCTCATCTCTGACGAGTACTTTTGTCCATCGTTAAACTGCCACACAATCTGGCACAATTGCCAGTCTCTAAATAAGTGATTTGCAAGACAGGAATGGCAGGGAGGATGCAGGGATAAGAGCTGGATGGAGGTACGTCATCAGAGCTGTGTAGAAACACTCATGACTAGCATAGCAGGGAGTGATGCAGGTCAAGACTGAAGGGCATAAAGAAAGCTATCTGGGGAGCATGGGCCAGAGTAGCTGGCGTTGCTGTAGGTCAGGATTGAAGGGCACATGCATCAAGCAAAGTATTGGAATAGCAGGGGGTGCTGCAGTGCATCGGCAGAGCAGCGTGGTGGAAACTTGACTACCTCCTGCCCGCAGTATCCCTGGCCGTTGTCAGCCTCCTTAGTCTCTCCCTGTCATGAACGCTAAATTCACTCACAACGTTTAAAGGAAAAACAAGTGTGTGAATCATTCTAGCTAAAGGCTCCTGCATTCATATGAACATTGGTTGGGGTAGGCGGCAGCCCAGGCTGGTTCCGGTCCTGCAAGTACCTATCGGTGCTGCCAGGTCCCTTCTACCTACCACTGCCAGGTCCAAACACAGAATGTTAATGGCTGAGATATGCAGATCATGCAACGTGATGCCTCCTCCTCCTCTAATCACAGGAGAGAGACCTCAGCATTTCTTTTCTTTGATCGCACAGTGTCGAGTATTTAGTAGCCTCCTTCTGCCGTCGCAGGCCGACCTATTTCTCACAAATCCTGACTGGTCTGGCCTTAAAGCATCTTGACGCAGTGCTGAAACCAGCCTTGACGCAGCAGTGAAGCAGAAGCAATGATGCTTGAGATTCCCCCACTAAACAGGAGGAGCGGTGGATTTGTCTAAACTTTCCAGAGAGCAAATGTCGCCTGGAAACAGCTTCCCAGTCAATTGCTTTAGTGCAGTTAAGACTTGGAGGGAGAGAGAGAGAGAGAGAAAGAAAGAAATTCATTGGTTTATACTAATAAACAGCAGCAAGAGCAGAAATGGTACCAGAAGGTTGGAAGATCTCTACAGACTCCCAAGGGGGACAGGATGGAGTGTAGGTCAAAGGTCCCATCGCTCTGGTTTTGATCTTGGTCACGTTTCCTTTTTTGATGGGTTCTTTAAACTGGCAGAGTTAGGCATGACAAGAACCCACGGCTAGTAGCTAATGCTAGAGAAACTAAAATTAGAAATAAGGCACAGTTTGTTAGCCATGAGGGTGATTGATTAGTCATTGGAACAGGCTGCCCATTGGGATGATGGATTCTTCACCACCTGTAGCCTTACAATCAAGACTAGGACAAAAAGCTTAAATTAAATTACAACAAGGTAGATTATGGTTAAATATTAGGGAAATCTTCCTAACAGTAAGAACAGTTAGGCAGTGGACTATATTTCTCAGGGAAGTCGAATCTCCTTCATCAGATGTTTTCAAAACCAGATGGACAAGCATTTATCTTGGATGCCATACATACACGGCATCCTGCCTTGGAGCAGAGGACTGGATCATAAGACCCTTGAGATCCCTTCCAATCCCATAATTCTGTGATTATTATTTTCATTTTTACAAAAGATGCTTTTGCCAAATACTACTTAATGGGCCTGGTATAGTAATAGTTGGAGGCGATTCAGCGGACAGTGCTATACAAGAGGTTGCTACCCCAAATCTCTCTGCTCTTGTATCCCGCCACATTCCTGTCCGGGAGCTTCGTTCCTCCTCTGCCCGCACCCTCGTCTGCTTGCAACTCCCCTGTTCCTCTTGGGGTAGGGCCCTCTCTATAACTACTGATTATGCAGTGCCAGCTACACTGCTGGAGCTATATAAATAAATAATAATAATAATTAATAATAATACATTATCAAATTGCCCACCCTTTGGCATTAAAGGTATGAAATGACAGATCTGTTTGGCTGGCTTTATCCATCACTCATGGTCCAGATTTAACATCTTGACTTCATGATAAGCACACACACAAGACTACTGCAGACATTTCCAATCCAAGCGTTATTCCCTTGTCTCAAGATAGAACGGATGGATGATGATCTCCCAGTGACAATCCTCTGCCTTAAAGGAACAGACATGGTGCTTTTGCCAAACAGTGTAATTTCAGTATCTATCTACACATGCCCATTCCTTCTCCTTCCAATCACTTTGCATACCTTCCCTTCACTCACTCCTTCTGATGTGTTTCTCACACATCCCTTTAATCAACATCTGAGCTGAAGCAACTTTCTAGAAGCTCTCAAAGGTGGGTGGTGGAATACAGTTAGAGTTATCCTCCACCAGAGGAGCAGCACTGGGCAGCGTCTTAGATACGCCTGGTCATTTGCAGACTGTCCTGGTAACAGTGCAGTTGTGTGGTGGCATTAGTAATGGGCACCAACAAGTTTATCAGCTGCCAAACTTCAGTTTATCAACTTCCAAAAAATGCATTTCCATCTTGTTTCGCTGTTGTCAGGGTGAAACTCTCTGTCTCTCGTGTGTGTGTGTGTGTGTGTGTGTGTGTGTATGTATGTGTGATTTTGCTTTGCTTTGCTTTGGGGCACAAGGTACACTGGACAAAGTGCCCATGAGAACCTCTTCACACATTGTCTTTTACACTTATCCAGTGTATACAGTGATAACATCGGATTTTGGAAACCACGTCTCCTACAAAACCATAGCTGGTGTGAGATGGGTTATGGCTGAAGGCAGAGAAACCAATGAAATGCCGTCAGGACCCCGCTATTCCCTTTCAAATCCTTGGCTTTGCTCTCTTGGCTTTTAAACTTATGTCTACAAATCTGATGCACTTTTCTTCACACTTCAGACACCTGAGTGAAATCTTGGGTACTTTCAGACATGACGCTAACCACCCTTTAACCACCCTTGGTGGTTATTTATGCACGTTGCAGGGCTGTATTGGTGCCCTATGCAGCCTTGCAACATGCATAAATAACCACCAAGGGTGGTTAGCGTCATGTCTGAAAGTACCCCTTGACTCAAGTTTTTAATTTACATTTCAGAAGCTCTAATCTGCCTGACTTTTTACAAAGTCATAGCTGCAGCCCTCCGTTTCTCAGACCCTTGTTAGTTTGGGTTGCCCCCTTTGAGCCGTTGCAATGCCCTCTCCACTTGTGATGCGCCACACTGTTAACCCTCAGCATTTCTCGTGGAGCATCATGTTGGCTGGCCATGGTGGCTCTAGGTGCGTGGCTTCACTTCTTGCTGGCACTGTGGCCATCCCCAGGTTGGAGGGGGGGTGAGCAGGCAGTGGCCATAAGCCTCACATTCTGGCAGCAGTTTGTAACCTGCATGCATACATTATTCATTCATTTACATTTATAACCTGCTTTCCCCTCAAGGCTCAGGGTGGCTTACAACGTATAAAAACATCTTTAAAATCCCCTTCAACCCCCCCACCTCATAACCCTATCCCTATCCCTGCTGGACCAAACAAAAAGATCTTAACACTGGGTGTTTTTACACACACATTTCTCTTGCATGTTTGCGGTTACATCCTGAACTTTCTGTGTGTCTAAATCACTCACCCAGATCTTAAACATCCGGCTCTTTGAACTTCTGCGTAGAACTTCCTCCCAGAACTTTTGTGTGTAAAAAGTTCTCCTGGTAAACTGTGTTGCTCCAGGCAGCTGTGGTTGCTTGGTTTCCATGGCAACCCCTCACATCTACAGCTGCGGCTACTTTAGGCTGCCTCAGGGAAGTGTGTGTGTGAAGAATGCATCCAGGAACTGCCTCAGGGCAGTGTGTGTGTGTGTGCGTGTGCGTGTGCGTGTGCGCGTGTGTGTGTGTGTGTGTGTGTGTGAAGAATGCGTCCAGAACTTACATGTGGACTTGTAAACCCAGAAGATTGAAAAATCTGGAACTTTAAGGTGTGTGTAAAAATGTCCAATGCTTCCGGAAAATGAGCAGGTTCGGACTTAGACAAGTCTTCTTGGGGACTGGAGGGGACTCCATAATTGTGGGGCAGCCACTGAGAACACCTCTCTGTGTACCCCTGCTGTAGAAGCATGGTGGGGAGACGGTACCTGCAAGAGGGCACTCCTGGCTGACCTCAGGCCGCGACAGGACATGAGGGAAGAGGAGGTCTTTCAGATACCTGGGAGGCAAGTTGTTGAGGGTTTTATAGATCAAAACCAGCACCTTGAATTGTGTCCCGAAAGCTGTTGGCAGCCCGTGCAGACTGTGGAGCACTGGTATAATGTGCTCCTAGTAATCTGCCCCGGATACAAGATGGACTGCTGTGTTCTACACCAATTGCAGCTTCCGAACCGTCAGCAAGGGCAGCACCCCGCAGAGCACCTTGCAATCGCATTATGATCATTCCCTGCCCTTCCTCTCCCAGGAATTGGCAGTGGTACCAGCCAAGGGTGTCACTATAATAGAGACAGGTAGTGCAGCTGCACCACGTCCCATAGCCTGGGGTGGGTCAACACTGTCTGGTGCGGTTGCACCCACTGGGAGTGATGCGGATGCCGGGCACCCTATTCCATCTTCTGCACCAGTGCCCATTCCAGCCTAACTACAACCCTGGCACTGCCAGCAGGCACCAAAGCCCCATTTCCTGTAGCCAAAGACTATTTACCATGTGTAAACCACAGTTTGGGGAGAACGGCTTTAAAGGAAGTCTTGCTTTTGCCTTCTTGTGCAGGAATTTACCTCCTCTTCCTATGGGAAATTGGAAGTGTCAATGGCTGTAATCCCAAGCGGGATGCGCAGGTCCCGCGTGGCACGATGCAACCCCTATGGAGATGCGTGCGGTTTGCGCGCACATGTGCACAGGCAGAATGCGTGCAGCGTGGGCGGGGCATGGGATCACCCCCCAATGTCAATTCACTAAGTGGCGGTGTTCCCACCGCACGCTGAACTGGCCTCAGTTCGGTGTTGGGGGATACTGTGCACTGGAGGCACCATTTTAAGATGAGATGTTGAAACTAGCAGAGGACGCCAGAGCCAGGGGTATAGCTACCATGGACCGAGGGGGCTCAGTTGAGTCCAGGGCCCAGACTCTGAGAGGCCCTTTGCAAGTGACTTGAGTGCTGCTAGAAAATGTTCAGAGGTGGGGTGGGGGGAGAGGCCAGCACATCACCCCCATCCACTCTGAAAATTTCCTAGTGGTGCTCAGGGTGCTTGTAAAAGGAATTTTTCAGAGTGGGCAGAGGTGGAGCGCTGGCCCCACCCACACCCACTCTTAACACTTCCTCTCTGGTGGGGTTGCTGCTGCTCCAAGGCGGTGAGAGGGCACTAGGACATGGGGTGGCTCTGGCTTCACGGGTAGGCCCCTGCCCCCACCCATCTGGCTCTGGACCTCCCCTTTTTTCGAAGACAGTGTAAGACCTGGCTGTTCTGCCGGGCGTTTGGCAAGAGGGATGGGTGAGGAGTGGGGGGTTGGGGGAAGGGGGGTTGTGGCTCTGCCTATGCTTTGTGGTTTAAAATTATATTTGAATATTGTAATTTTTATTACGTTTGCTTTTATCATGTTGTAAGCCGCCCCGAGCTGCTGCGACAGGAGGGGGCGGCTAAAAAAATCGAAGTAATAAATAAATAAATAAATAAATAAGATCCTGCCCCTTGCCATTATGAGGCCCCATAATTGGGGCATGAGCCCAGGTCCACCATAGCCTTGCTGCGCCACTGGCCAGAGCATTTTCAGTGATAAAGGATTGAGAGTCTTTACAGAAAATGTAGGGCCCTGACCACATTCCGATTCAGGCTGTTTCTCTGTGCAGGGCCGGTCCTACTGCAGGGCAGCTCAGGGTGGCTGCCCTGGGCCCCGCTCCATGGGGGCCCCTGCACCCGGGGTTCCCAGCTCCTGGACTGACACCCCGGCCAACTAACCACGTCTCCCCTGAGGCAGCGGAGGGGAGGGGGCATAGACTGAGGGAGAGGCAGAGACCCCACCTCTCACTCACGCCGTGGGTGCCCCCCCTCTCCGCTGCCTGTCAATCTCAGTATGGGGAAATGTGGGAGAGGCGCTGCCTCACTCCCCCTGGCCAAAACAGACAGGCAGCAGAGGGGGCCAGCGGAAGTGAGGGAGAGGGAGAGGCCCTGCCTCTCCCACACTCCCTGCAACTTCCGGTGGTGGCAGGCGGTGCGGAGGCAGATTTAATCTGCCGCTGCTGCACCCGCCACAGGTGAGCGGGCCTGGGGCAGGGCCCAGGACGGCAAGGGGCGACACCACAGCAACAGATGGGGAGGTAAGTACCCCTGAAATGGCTGGGCTTGGGGATGGGCAGAGGGGAGTGCCCCTCTGCCTGTCCCTGAGCCCAGGCCTGGGTAGCGCCCCCCGACCGAGCCGGGGAGTGTCCCCTGACTCTGAGCTGGGAAGCGCCCCTAGGCCTGCCGGCCACCAGCGGCAAAGTCGCCAGCGGGAGACTGAGGCCCCGTGTTTCTCCCCCGCCCTGGGCCCTGCAGCTCCTAAAGCCGGCCCTGACTCTGTGCCTTCCTGAATCCCTCCATTTGCCTTAGTCAGGATATAGCCTTGCTCAGTTCTTCTCCTGAGGTGCTGTGCAGTGCTGCTGTGGGTTTTAAATCAAAAGCAGCTGCATTTCCAGGGCAAGCAAGGGATTCCTCTGCAGCTAAAGCTCAGTCCAGCAAGATACTGGGCTCTCCACCCTCTGATCCAGTAAAGTGGTTAAGCACATCCCCGTGACTCCAGTGGGGCTGAACACGTGCTGAGCATCATGTGCTGTGCTGGATCAGGGATAGCACAGAATCCTAGAACTGTAGGGTGTTGATGAATGTGACACCACTCACTCAAAAGTGAGCAGAGAGTGTCACATTTGTTAAGGACCAGTTTTTTCTACATAGCAGCTCTGCACCAGCCACCCACAGTGGAAAATTGCAGAACCCATCACGGGTGCAGCTACATGTTTTCTCCCTTCCGTGTAGCTGTTGTCCAACCAAAAGCAGCTGGAAGAGGAGGAGTTTCCTCCTCCCCCTTGGGGCAGAGTCTGCAGCAGGGAACAGTCCACCCAGCACCACAGCTTCCAACCTCTCCACCCCCCACCCCAGATTGGTAGGTGGTCACAGCCCACCCACCGAGCTTGGACATCTGACAAACTATCATATTACCAACCCAGATTTGTGTGTGTGCGTGTGTGTGTGTGTGTGTTTGTGTGTGTATGTGTGTGTGTGTGTGTGTGTGTGTGTGTGTGCGCGCGCGCTAACACAAGGGACCTCAAGGGTCATCTTGTCCAAGGCAAGTTATCCACTGCCTACAGCAAAATATCTTCTGCTCAGCATCTTGCAGGATGGAACCCAGCTTCTCCTCTAACCTCCTTAGGGTCCTGACCATCAACACACCACAGATCTGATCCTGGGTCACTGGCACAACATCCCTTAGTGTCAGTGATACAGGATCAAGCCTGATGGAAGTAAATCCCAATGCCAACGTTCTCCTTTATGCTCATGTCTTCAGCCTCCTGTCAGCAAGGAGAGCATTTGCTAATGCTGAGCAGGAATCCAGTGTGGGGGCATCTGAGTCACACATACGTCATTCCTGTGAGCCTTGCTGCTCGGTAATACAAATTGTGTGATTAATCAGGAGAGAGCACCTTAATCCTACCCGCTTGCTTATCGACAGACGAGCCTCCTGAAGCCGGTGGCTCTGGAGTTTTCCCATGTAGCCCATGCGTGAAATGTAATATCACACTGTGCAGGGAAACACCAGCTACCAGCTCCAGGAGGTTAATGGGAAGCTGAGTAAGATGGATGCACCTAAGTGAATCAGATGGCAGAATCGGGGCAAGGTGCAGACCTTCCCATAGTGTCACCCTTCTGAATATGCTGAAGCAGAGTCTCCTGTGGCCATCATGGCTTCCTCGCACATTTATCTGTGTGTGTACAATCTCCAGGGGTTCAAGCGAGGCAGCTCCTTTCCTGTCTCCCATGATGGCCTACTTGGGGTTGAAATGTTGCCACCCCAGATGCCATCAGTGCCAGATCCAGGGTAAGAGGAGCCCAATGCGATACGGTGGTGTGGGTCCCCCTCCTCACTTAGGAATGTTTGGTGGACACACCGACTCACTCCTTACAGAAAGGAAAATGTTACGGACATTACTTTTGACGTTCAGTTAAACACAACAGCCCCTTCATGGGCTGGGGCTCCCTGCATTACAGGCCCTGTGTTTCCACGTGTTACTTTTAGTTTACTCATGGGCCCCATGTATTGAAGCCCCTCCATAGGCTGGAGCTCCCCATGACAGAGGCTCTGAGGGCCCATATTTTACACCAATGCTTCTCACACACATGCTGTCATTTCAAGTATATTCACAGACTCCATGCATTGGGTACCTCTGTGGAGCCTCCCAACTAGAGCTGAAATGGGTACCTGATTTTGTACCCATGGGTAATACCCACATTTTCAGATACCGTTTTAGGTATCCAAATTAGTACCCAAATACTGTTCGAGTATCCAAAATACGGACAACTGATATACCAAAATACCGACAACCAGTATACTGAAATACCAAAATTTTCTCCCAAAACAAAATAATACACACAAAAATTCTGGGACCAAATCAGGACAAAATTGTGACAAAAATCGGTATTTCAGTATACCAGTTGTCGGTATTTTGGTATTTCAGCATACTGGTTTGTAAACAGGTCACTGGCCCCAGGGTAAGTCTTTGAAGATCCCTTCTCCATAAAGGCCAGTTCCGATAGGAATTAGCTCTCCCCCATAACTTCCAAACTATACCTCATAATTTCATGATACACATATATCCCAGGCATAAGTTTCCCAGGCCCCTGGATCACCTCCACCTCACATTGTCCCTAATTCTGTGACCCTTACAATTATGGGATACCCTTAGCCCCTTGTTTTGGGGGCTTTTAGGGGATTCACTTCCAAATAACATAGGGGACCTCTACCTTTGTGCCCCTTTAGTTCTGGCCTCTTCCACGCCTCTAGCCAGCCCAAAGCTCCAGTTAATTCCAATCTAGAGGACTCTAACTCCATCTAGGGAACTCTAACTCCTCAATCTCTTGGAGTCCCTGGAGAAGCCTTTCCTACTAGCCTCCCCTTAGACCGTGACCCATTAATAATTCTCAGAGCCCCAGAGTCTGTAATTCCATTTTCTTTCATAAGGGACAATCCCTCCACAAGTGTCCCAATTGTCCACAAGCCCTGCAGACCTTCAGAGTACCATTCGTCCCCCAGTATGTCCATCTTGGGGTGCATGATCTGGGCAGCATTGCTGAAAGCTCTGGCCAGTGCTCTTGCCGCTCATCCCCGACTTTCTCCAGCTGTCCCTGCATTTGCTGTCATAGCTGTTTCTGGAAATGCTCAACCTCCTGCTCCAGATATCTTACCATCTGGATCCAGAACTACTGGGCCTCTTGCTCCAAGGTCCGCCTCCATCCTTCTGATCTTTTTCTGTTGCCAGCTCAACCCTGGGTGGGGAGCTAGTGGGCATGGATCCTCCACAACAATTTGCCCAAGCTTGACCTCAAAATCCACCCGAGCTCAACCATACATGGGAGCGCTGGAGAATACAAACCTCCACCTTGGCAGCATCACTCTTCTATCTCATAGCAGTGCAGCCCCCTTTGTTGAGGAATGATTGAATGCCCGCATTCTCCACCGCTATGTAAACAAGTCACTGGCACTGTGGTAAGTCTCTGCAGGATCTCTGCTCCATAAAGGCCAGTCCATATGGAATCATATCTCCAACATAAGTCCTTTATTTATTGACTGTACACTCTAACATAGTCCAGAGAGCCAGGCAGCATACCCTCTGGCTCCTCTGTTCCATTGTCCACACTGTCACAGCCAGACTCCTCCTTGAGTCAGGCTTCCTGGGACAGCCTTTAGCTACAGACTGGCTCAGCCCCCTAGACAGAGCCTTGTCCTGACTTCTGTTTCCCAGGAAGGCTCTTTGGATTTCTCCTGAGGCCGAGCTCTCAGCCCCTGCCTCTGCCACAGCTTTCTCCCCACCGAACTCTCTGGGTCTGCTTATGAGGTTTCAGCTGACGTGGCCCCACTCAGACCCAGCTGACCTAGCCCCTTTATTGGCCCACCCTTGGGCTCCTAGAGGTCCAGGGAGCTCCCAGGCACTCTGCCCTGCTACATGGTTGTCAGTTACCCGATCGAAAACTGGTTTGAGTACTTAAAAGTACCCAAAATATTCAGTTCAATTCGGGCACCAGAAATTTCTATGGGTATACCCATTTTTGTGGGTACTCATTTGAGCTCTGCTCCCAAACTTGGGAAGTCTCCACTATTCTGGATTCAGCCCTGGCAGACTCTCAGAGTAGCTCTGGACTGATGTGCTCATTTAAGAGCCACTTTCATAGGATGATTTTCTTGCAATTGTTGATGGCTTTCCGAAATCCTATCTGCTAGAGTTGTCGTGGCAATGGCCTATGATTTGTGGGATATGACAAGTTACTGAAAACTAGCAACATGCCATGTATAAGTAAAAAGCAATATCTACATAGATGCAGACTACTCGTGTTTGATGTTTTATACTAAGTATAATGCTATAAGAAATCTATATTTCAGTCTTATGTTATAAAAGTTATGGAATATGACTAAGTGTGCGAATGACACAGCCAGTTAAACCCAGAAATCCACCCTCACCATTATGGATTGGTATCCATACCAAGAAGGATACCTAGTCAGAAACAAGTGATATGCAAACAATTCCTTAGGATATGGAAAAACTCCCTGCCATGTGCTGGCAGGATGTGTGGCATCATAAGAACTAGAGACAGAGAAGCAAGATAGTATTTTAATGCTAAGGAACAAAGGTCCATGACATGAGGTATATAAAAAGAGAAAGATGAGTGATGCTTTTGTCTGTCTCTTGATTACAGGAGTAACCCAACTATAGCTTAGGGAGTTGTGATGATGAGCTTTTACTAAGAACTGAACTAACAGGTTAAGCTTTGTGATAAGGAACTTTCAAGTGAGTTAGAATTGCATTATGGTTAATCATTTTGTTTATTAAGTAACTTTCTGTAAACTCTGTACCTGATCTTCATTATTTACTTTATCTTAATCTATTTTATAAAGCTTTCTTTTACTGCTAACCTAGTGCAAATGTTTCCATTGCTGAAACTGGTTACATGAGTCTAAATGTTTTCTCTGTTAGATACAGAAATGGACTTATACGTTTTATGTAATGGGACACTTCCTAAGTATAGATGACTAAGTCTGCATTCACATGAGTAATTTCTCCCGCCTCTTCCATTTCTTACAGGAAACTGTAAGCCTGCATTTCCACTGTTCCCCTATTCCCTCCCCAGCTTTAAAAGTTACTCCTATTTCCATGGCTGCTGCTAGATATCCCATAATACTGCGTGGCTCTGCACTGACTCTATGGGGCAGACAAACCGACAACAGGATTAATCCCTTTACACATTGCAACAAATGTGTGTGAAGGAATTAGCATGATTTTTATACCTTGATTTCTGAGTTAAACACTTTGAACAACCATGCATTACACCTGCTGGATCCTGCAACCTAACCTTTTCACACAATAAAACAAAATGGGAATAAAGATTTTTTCCAGACTAAGGATCTCATGTGAATGTACCCTAAGGGTTTGCACTTATGAAGCTGGCTTGATGGGCGTGAATTGCCACACCCTCTTACAAGAGTGGACAGAATGGCCCAGGCTTGTAAGATAATGGAGGTTTTCAAAAAGTGGTTGGACAGCCATCTGTCAGGGATGCTGTAGTTGTAGACGTCCTCCATCAAAGCAGGGGGTTGGACTAGGCGGCCCTCAAGACACCTTCCAATGATGATTCTAAGATTGGTAGCCTGTGGAAATTACAAGTGGAGAAATCAAATCACAACTGTATTTGGAGGTAGAGTGTCAGACAAGTTGGACCCCAATTTCTGACACAGCCAGGTGACTGTGGGTCTAAGAGGTTTTCAGCTTTCATTTCCAAAAGTAAGTTTCTAACCATCCTGGCTGCAGAGAAAAGTTTGCAAGTGTGAACCCTGAAGGTTCAAAGGCCAGAGGGCATGGCTGAAAAAAGAGAGACATAGGGGGGACATAGGGTCCCTAGGGTCCCATAGGGTCCCTATGACCCTATGTCCCTAGGGTCCCATAGAGACATAGGGAACACACTACCCCCACCTAAGCTGGGGCATAGGAGACAGCCCCCTCCTTAATTTTGCCCCCACCCCCGTAACTCCTTCTGGTGGTGACATGAACATTGCTACAGGAGTCACCAGTATAAAAATTAAGGAGGGAACTGTTCCCCTGTTACATCCTACGTCTCCTGGCATTTGAATTTCCTGGTATCTGGATAGGTGGTTAGAAGGGCTGCCATTTTGGTGGGATCAGAAGGCAGCATTTTAGGGGGTCCAAAAGGGAGAAGTGGTTCCCTTTGGCTCTCACGTTGGACTGCTGCTACTCCACTGCTGTGAGGCACAGAAAAAGAACTTTTTGTTATGATTCAGAATAGCCTCGTTTTGAAGGCAATCTCTTGAGGTTTGTGGCCCTGACTTATGATGTTTGAGTCTTTTGGGGATTGCCTTTTAGAGTTTTCACACTTCAGGGTTTTCAAGTATTATCTCCAGGCTTCAGATGATTATGCTGCTAATTCTCAGGGTTAGTCAACTATCACTTTATATTTTACCAGAAGCAAAAGGTGCAGAAAATCCAGAATCCCAAGTCTTTGGGTGTTTTTAGACAAGCGCCTCCCCACCCATCACCCACGTTGCATTGGCACCATATGCAGCCCTGCAACATGCATGATGGGTGAGAGGCACAAGCAGAGTCTCTGTGCATGGGTAAGGGGCTGCCCACCTACACTTGCATGCCCCTACTCCCGCACCCAGCCCCATCTAGCCTGCCTACACCTGAAACAGATTGTTAATTCCAAAACTGCGGTTAAATAACCAAAATTCTGGATAGCTATTCAGTTAAGTTACTGCAGCGATTAACTGATTACTGAAATATTAATACTGCTTTTTGTTACCGCATAACCAATTTACCCTTTTTTGGGCGTTCCTTCAGTTCCAGTTTACTTCTGGCTCAATAGCAACGCTGCATTCAAAAGAGATGAACCAGGCATCCATAGGAAAACTTAAGGGTGTTAACAAATGGGAGGAGTGGACAGCCTGCTGGACTCGGGGGTCGGTCCGTGCAGCCCTCACTCGCATATTTAGCATGTAGAGCCTAATGAATGGGCAGCCCCTTGCGCGTACTTCTTGTGCATTCATACAGCCCCCACTCAGGCTGCATTCCCATCTGCAGCGTCAGTGGCGTCAGAAATAGCGGCGAGGGAAGATGCAGCAGCGGGGAGGAGTCAGCTGACAGGAAAATCCTGCCCCGACGTGCGCGAGAGAAGCTGCAGCAGATCCCCGTTCACACTGGCTCTTTTCCTGTTAGCCGACTCCTCCTCACTACCGTGTCTTCTCTCTGCCGCCACCGCCACCGCAGATGAGAATGCAGCCTCTGGGGTTTCGCGTGACCAGCCTCATACACAGGCAGGCATTTTCCCTCGCCACACTCCACCCACCAACCATTCTCCCCCCCCCCCCCCCCC
>QEPC01008313.1:528523-546091 GCA_003113815.1 Sphenodon punctatus
CTGGTCTCCCCATCTCAAAAAAAAAAAGAAGACACAGGTGAACTAGAAAAGGTACAGGAGTAGGGCAACGAGAATGGTAAAGGGTATGGAACAGCTTCTGTACAAAGAGAGGCTGGACACGCTTGGTCTCTTCAACTTAGAGAAGAGAAGACTGAGAGGGAACATGATAGAGGTTTATAAAATCTTGAGTGGTGTGGAACGAGTAGATAACCATTCCCTATTTACCCTCTCAAACAGTAAGGGACACGCCATTAAACTAGCTGCCGGCAGATTTAAAACAAATAAAAGGAAGTACTTTTTCACTCAACGTATAATTAACTTATGGAATTTGTTGCCAGAGGACGTTGTCAAGGCCGGTAGTATCGCTGGGTTTTTAAAACGGACTGGATAAGTTCTTAGAGAGTAGGTCCATTAATGGCTATTAAGCAAGTAGCTTACGGGATGAGCTTCGTACTGTCGGGAGCTGGGAGTGAACAACGGGGAATGGATTGCCCATTGTGGCTGTTGGTTCTTCTCCCATGCGATCGAGATTGGCCACTGTCGGAGGACAGGATGCTGGGCTTGATGGACCATTGGCACTACTTATATTCTTATCCCTGCCCACTCCCAGAGTTTCATACCTGGGTTTACTTGGCAACCAGAATTAACCTTTTACTATGCACAGAATGCTGAGTTTATTGGCCATATTGCACTTTATTTTATTAAATCAAATTTGTAGGATGCCATTTCCGCAGGCTCAAGGCAGCTCATAACCATAAAAAACAGTAAAATACAAAAACAACCTCCCCAAACCTTCCCACAACACCCACCCAATACCATCTCCCCATTCACCACATCCCTACCCAAACCCGCCCACCAAATGCCTTTACAAACAGGAAGGTCTTACACCGCTGCCTCCGGAAGACTCTCAGGCTCAAATGAACCCCCAGGGGAAGGGAGTTCCATAACATTAGGGCAGCACCCAAGAATGCCTCCCTGCGAGCCTTCATTGTATGAACAAGACTAACCGATGGTACCCACAGAGAGGCGCTCCTGCTCGATTGTAGGGGCTGCAATGGGGCATGGAAGGACAAACGGTCTCTCAGATATGCGGGACCCAAACCACTGGGGGATTTAAAAGTAAAAAACAGCACTTTGAATTGTACCTGGAAAGCTATAGGGAGTCAGTGCAGACTTTGGAGCACTGGTGTAATGTGCCGGTGTAACGAGTACTGGTGTAGTGTGTTCCTCACTATGAAGTGTCTATAGTGAAAACTAAATATTAAAATCAAAAGCAATCAGTCTTTGCATGTAGTCACCCAGTTTCTCACATCCACGGCTCACAGCAACGTACTTGCAGGAAGCAACGCACAGCTTTGTTGGCATCTCGCCACAGTTCATATTGGAAATCCCTCTCAGTTCACATAACCCCCCCAGTCAAACTACACTCTATCCTCTTCCGCATCACCATACCGTGCGGGCAGAAAACATCCCACTCGCAAGAGCACTTTGTACTTCTTTGAGTGTCCAAACCGCGTAAAGGACAACAAGCTCTCCTCCAGTCAGCTCACATTTCCTGCCCCACAAGTCACTTGCTTCCCCTAAGAGAGTCAGACTCATTTCTGCATTCAAACTGAGGCACTCCCAGTGGCTCCATGGGTATCCTCTTGCTGTCATCAGGGCAGTAACGATGAAAAATGTCAAGGGAGGTCCAGGACTCTGTTAGTGACTGCCTTACTTCTGGCAGTGCACAAACGTCAAGAAGAGTCATGATCTCATTTGCATCCCACTCTTTCATTTCATCTGGGACGCCTACTTGTCCATTCTGCTGAACTTGGAACTGCAGTAGGATTGTACAGTGTCTGCCCTCCATCATGAACACATGATGTATGTATATGCCATCCTATGCCAGTTCTCTCTGTACATCAGGCCTCATCCAAATGTCAACAAATGCCAGGGTATCCATCACCCTCCAACTTCTCTGGCCCCGATGCCCCAGCTGGCCACAGCCCCCGAAGATAAAATCCATTCTGCTTTCCTGGGAAAATAACCTGCAGCAATAATTTTGTATGGCATATGACCTCTCATGCTCAGTACAAGCAAAGCCTTGTTTCAAAAGATAAAAAACCTTGAACCTACTTTCAAAAGATAAATTATGAATAACTTTCAACCAATGGGAAATAGCGTCCCTGCTCTGGTCCCACATACTTTCTGAGCACAGTGACCTTCACTGCCTTGCAGATCCCCCTACCTTCCTTGAATTGCTTAACGTGCAGTGGTTCCCCCTACCCCAGTTTAAAAATGGCATGCTTCTGTGGTGCTAATGTCTATAAAATTTTTAGATGAGTTGGTGTGTGCGCTGACGTGCTTGTGACAGGGATGTCTATGCAGTTAATAGCCACCTAGATTGGCAGTGCAGGTGCAGCAACACACACACCCAGCAAAAACTTGGAAAAAAACTTTATCACCCAATACCTGGCCTGTATCAGCATGTGACCAATAGCAGCCGATATAGGGTTGTCATACCTCCCCTTTAAAAGAGGACACTTATGAAAAATAGAACTAATGCAGCCCTGCACCATGGATTTTTCATACACGTCCTCTTTTAAAGGGGAGGTATGGCAACCCAAAGTCAATAGTAGCTCATGCTCGGTGCACAGCCACTCCTGTAATGATCAATATTAACCAATAGCAGCTCACGCGTGGCGCACAGCCAATCCACGCTAGGCATCGTCCAGTCTCTTGAAGCTGTTCAAAACATTTGGCATGTGGTCTGCAAAGTTCACAGACACCAGAACTGTAGCCATGGCGACGCATGCAGAGAACTTCTTTGTGCTCTTATTGTGCTCAAGGCCTCCCTTTCCATCATTGAACAGAATCTTCAACAGATTCAAGCCAACTGCTGTTGCTGCCTTGATGTGTTGTCATGGAAGAGAAAGGCTCCCGCTCACTCAATGGCCTGGATATCAGGACATGCTCTCAGTCTCTTTTCTCTGCACCTTTATAGTCTCAAGTCAGGCATCAACCCTCCGGATATTACTCACAATGCTGCTCCCAGTATTTGTGTGTCTCTGGGCCAGGCACAATCCCTCTGGAACCCAGCAGCCCCTTTTGGTTCAGGCTCCACTCAGCCTTGTCAAGTCTTCACTACCAGGCAACCCTCTCTGGATAAGGCCAGGAGACAAAACTTCACCTGGGCTCCTGTCTCTCTCCAGCTCCCTCTCCTTGAGCTCTCTCAGGTTTTTAGCCTTCAGGCTGGCTCAGCCATGTCCTATCTCAACTGGTCACTCTTAGGCACTGTCCCTCCTTTTGATCAGCACCTGCAGCCCTGCTAGCCCATGACTGACACTAGCTCACTCTTAAAGGGCTAGCATTTCTCCCAAGTTGCACCCTGAGGCACCCCTCCTCCTTTTAGGGAGATGGGCCTATCCAAAGTATTATTCATTAACTCATTCATTCAGCTTTCATCCTGCCCTTCCCTCAAAGGCTCAGGGCAACTTACAGAAATATATAAAATATATTTAGACATACATCTTTTATAAAAGAGATGTACGATCTTTTTGTTTAACCAGGCATTTGGTGGGCTTGTATACGGTTGCGTGGGACCCTATCCCACCCAACCGTATACAAGCCCACCAAATGCCTAGTCAAACAAAAAGATCTTACATCTCTTATAAAAGGCAAGCAGGCTCAGGTGGATCTGCAAGGGGAGAGAGTTCCAGAAGCTTGGAGCAGCCACCAAGAACACCTCTCTGTATGCCCTCGTTGTATGAACCTCGTGGGCAGTTGATATTCACAAGAGGGCACCCTCAGCCAACCTCAGAGGCGGTGATGGAACATAAGGGAAGAGGAGGCCTTTCAGATACCTGGAGTCCAAGTCATTTAGGGCTTTATAAGTCAAAACCAGCACCTTGAATTGTGCCTGGAAAGTTACTGGCAGCCAGCGCAGACTCCAGAGCACTCCCAGTGATCCACCCTTGAGAGAAGATGGGCTGCTGTGTTCTGCACCAATTGCAGCTTCCAGACAGTCATCAAGGGCAGACCCATATAAAGCGCATTGCAATAGTCTAGCCTCGAGGTTATGAAGGCATGGATGACTGTGGCCAAGTCTGAGTCTGATAAAAAAAGGTCACAGCCTGGCTTCTACACCAGTCTGAAGCAAGGTGGAGCTCAAATCTAAATGCTCATTTTCAGTCCAGTTCACAATTTTCAGTTCTGTAACAATACAGTTTTTCACTGCTTCATTCCTCAGCAATATACCATTTCTCACTCAGGCTGCCAGCTCAATCGCCTTCACCTTGCAACCTTCAGGAGCCCGTGAGAGATCGACTCCATTGCCTTCACCCTGTCATTCATGAACACACTAAGGCTACTGGTTCTATTGCCTTCACTCTGTAGCCTGAGTTCTCACTCTAGGGAATTTGAGCTTTCAATCTGGCCTCCTCCACCACCCCTTACAGCCAGCCCAGTCCATTGGTTCATCTGCATTCTTAGAGGAATGGGGAGCCCCACTCCACCCAGCCGGTCCTTTTTATCCTTTACAGTATGCACATTCATGTTTCATAGTTCATGAACATATTCAACAGTTCCCAATACCAGTTATACATCTGCTTGGGCCAGCTCCTCCACCTGTAACCTGCCCAGAAGTCATTTCCAATTTCCCAGGGGATCTGGGAAATACAATTCCACCCAGAATCCTTTCTCTAATTATCCCACTGGTGGCCATCTCCTCTGTCTCCAACCTACCACCATGGGGATTTCTTCTAGCTCTGTTTACCAATATCTCTTAGGGCACTGGTTCTTCCACCTACCCCTGTACTCCTTCTTTATATAACAGTCTTCTAGGGTGCCAGCTCATCCACCTATCACCCTGTACCCCACTCTCTGTGAGACCACTTCCATTGTTTTACAAAGGAATGGAAGCCAGGCCCAACCATTCTTTCCCAGCTCTCAGTCCTCCTGGGATCCTTGTTGTGTGGGACTTTTCCCACTGTCAATTATTCATCCCATTTTCACCAACTTGTTCTTTCCCAGAACTCTCAACTACTCTTCTCATTCTCAAATTCTCCAGACTCTCCTTACTCCATGAGAGAGACCCCTTAGTCATTGCACCTCTTTGCGGAGGGCCAGATTCTCCCTCATTAACTCTCTTGTACCTGGAGACCACCCTTTCTGGGTCACCATTAGCCTTTCCACTTCCTTCATAAGAAAGGCATTTTGAGCCAGCATCTGCTTGGCCAAATGCCTAAGGACTTCCAAGTCTTCTGGGCAGTCCTCACCTGTCTGTCCACTTCTTTCTTGTCTAGGATAATTCTAGCAGGCCTGTAATTTCCTAGCTGTCCCCTTCCTCTGCTTCATAGGTTACTAGGAAACCCAAGGGTTCCTCCTCCTTGCTTTCTAGCTGAGGGTTCTCTTCTAGGCCTCTAGCCTCCTCTAGTTCTAAGACTTTGGTACTCTGAGCTTCCTTAGCTCATGCCCAAGGGTCACTATCCACTCTACCCTTATTTGGGGGGAGTTTGTCATCTCTTCTTCATGAGTTCTCTTTGCAGGGCAACATTTTCTTTTACAAACATTTCTGGTGAAGCCTGGCTACAATGCCTCCAGATGGTCTCCCCAGGTTATTTTGGTCTGAACAGGCAGGATATGATTAAAATACAGCTTGGAGGGCCAGATTTGCAGAAATGCTCGCTTTGATTGGTTTCTCTTTAGAGTTCTTTCTGCCTCTGAGCAGAGAAAGGGCAGTAGATCTCTTTAGAACTCGTTTGAAAGATCTAGATGCCCAGATCAATATGGCCACAGTGGCAGCAATCCATATAGCCCCATGGTATGCCAAAATTAAAACACAATTTCAGTTGGAAACTTATCTTTTACATATATCTAGTTTTACCTTATGAAGAGCTATGACTCTCCTCCATTTCCAATTAATGCCGTCATCTGTTAGAAGGCAGATATGCCAAGATTCCTTATCATCTGAGACTCTGTAGCTGTGATATGCTACAAGTAGAAGATCTCACGTATTATTTATTTATTTTTCTCCAGTCCCGGGAGATCTGTGAAAAATATTTATATCCATTGCTTGAGGATAAAAGACATTGGGACTTGCTTTTCAAAATAGCTTATGTGTTGGATAATCCCTGCAACATTTCCATGTGTAAAGCTGCAAATTTGGCCCATGCCCTAGCGGTTAGAAGGAGTAAAGAGTGCCCAAAATTGCCTAGGAAATTTCAGTCTTTATTGTAGGCCATTTTCTGTCTGGGAACTCCTGTTTGTTTTATTTTTTGCCATAATGTTTTTACTTGATTTGGATTTTATAGTAACTCATATGTTTATTAGCTGTTTGAGGCTTGTTTGGAATATGTCTGTTTTATTTTTACAATGTGTTTACATGATTAATGGGTTTGTCATCTTGTTGTATGTTATACCCTATGGTTTCATCAATAATAAATACTATACTTTACAAACGTTTCCACATTCTTATATATTTGATCTAGCATCGGGCCTGAGATCCCTGTTTGGGTGATCTGCTCCTTTTGTTTACACTTCCTTTAGGGACTTCTCCAGCGTGGCTATTTGCCTTGCTCTGGGCCCTTCTATCTGTCTCTAGGATACCGGCTCTGTCGCCTACACCTTATACCCTCCTTTCAGTCACTCTGGGGCATGTTCTTCTCACATGCTCCTGACCTGGGCAGGCCTAGCATACTATAGTCTGTCCCTTAACCTCTTGGGCTCTTGCTTGAAGGTCCCACCTTCTCTGGAACCCCACAATCCTCAATTTTCAGTCTGGGTACTGGTTTGTGGGGCACTATCTCCACAAGCATCCCAAATAGCCACAGGTATAACATGCCTGAGTGGCACCTGGGGCCCCAGTACTTCCATTTTCCTGATCAAGTCTAGTGCGGCTTCCATACAGATCATCCTGCTGTGGGCTGCTCACACCAGCTGCTCCATTTTTGTGTTGTCCTAGATCCCATTCCCTGCTGGTCTTGCCACTGCCTTCTTGGCATTCCTCCAGCATTGGTCCACTGCTCCTTCTAAGTCCCCTGCCTCTCCACTGCTTGGGTGCCCTGTCTCCAAACCTCCCAGCCAAAACACCAGAGCTCTGGCTTGATCCAGTTCCACAATATAATCTTCTGATCTGTTGGGAGAACTCCTCCAGTCGCCATGCTGCCTCTTACTAGCTTGACCCTTCCAGGGGAGCTTTCCACCACAATCTTTTTTATTCACTCACTCTGGGCACAATCCTGTAGCAGCCTTAAGCACTGCCCCTGCACAGGCTCCACCCACCTCCAAGAAGCCAGTTTGATGGGCAATGTTGGGGGTGCCTGCATTCTCCACCAGTGTAACAGGGTGTAGCTCACCAGGGTAAATCCTTGCAGAACCAGTGACCACAAAGTCACGTTTTACAAGGAATTAGCTCTGTATTTTTTTCTCTATACCTTTATAATCTCTCAAGCAAGGCATCAACCCTCTGGTTATTACTCACAATGCTGATTCCGGTATCTCTGGTTCAGGCACAGTCCCGCTGGAACCCAGAAGACCCTTTTGGTTCAGGCTCCACTCTTAGCCTTGTCAAGCCTTCACAACCCCCTCTGGGTTGGGCCTCAAGACAGACCTTCTCCTGGTCTCCTGTCTCCTCACCTTGAGTTCTCTGTGGCTTTTAGCCTTGAGTCATGCCCTATCTCAGCTGGGCCCACTTAGGTGCTGTCCCTCCTTCTGATCAGCACCTGCAGCCTTGCTAGCCCAATCCCTGGCTGACACTAGCTCACTCCTAAAAGGCCAGCCTTTCTCCCAAGTTGCATCAAGCCACATCCTGGCTCATGAGGGCCAACAGCGTTGCCTGCATCCCAGAGCAAAGGTACTTTAACTGTCAGCTCAGCACCACATGCTCCATTGTGGAAAGGGATTTTAGCCTCTTAACGTGGCACTGGAGAACAGTTGCAGCCAGAACTGATTTCCAGCTGGAGACAGCAGTGCCACTTCTAAGTACTGCCATCTGTGTTCTCCACAACATGAGCAGGGCTGCATTGGGGAAGCCTTCACCAGTTAGTTTCGGGCTCTGGTGAACTAGTCCCCCTGTTCTGTGATCAACTGAACTGAGTGGAGCAGCACATAGCTAGAGAGATCCAGCTTGTCATGTGCAGGCACATGAACAGGAAAGGTCATCCATCATCAATTATTTTTTCACAATTAAAAGTTAATGGTTTCTTAGTAACAATAAAGCATTTGAAAATGACACTTTTCTGTGATTGTGTATCCTTCTGCCCCATCCGCCTCCCCTTCGCACCAGGCCGGCTTCCTTTCCCTCCTTGTGTCCCATCCCCTGCCCATTGCCAAGTGGATTTTCCCCATGAGGTCCCTATGACCTTTCCCTTAGCACTGGGCCAGCTGCCTTCCTCCCCCACGTTACATCCCCCTGCTTATTGCCTGACCAGAGGCCTTGCCCTCTGAGGTTCCTATTGACATTCCCTTGCCACCCAAGTGGCAGCTTTTCCCTATGGGGTCCCAGGCTCCCTTTCCTTCGCACCTGGACAGCTGCCTTTCTCTGTGAATTTCCTACTGTAATTCCTGCAGTAGCCAGCTACTGGCTTTCCCTGGGATTTTCCGATTGTCATTCCCTACCAAACTATCCCTCAACCATCCTTGCTTTTTAAAAAGGAAGCACACAACTCAAAGTTTATGAAAAGTAAAGAAACTTTATTTAAAATTTTTAAAGCTTTTCCCTGTGGGGTGCCTGTGCTCATTAGAACCTAGGAGGTGGCTTTTCCCTGTGGGACTACTACCATTCTTCCTCATGGCTACCCCACAGAGGCCTCCCCTGTCTTCAAATGCATGGCCAGAGGCCTTTCACTCCCTCACACCCCTTCCAACGCCCAACGTGCAAAAACCCCATTCCCCATACCTCTCATTTCTCCCAAAGCAGCATGGAAATCTGGGTTTATTTTATTTTTTTTAAAGAAAAAAGAAAAGAACTTTATTACACAACAATATATATATGTCTTTTATGCCTGGTCTTTTTGCAGGGCTCAACTGTTGGGGATGGGTAGGGGGGACATTTTTCTGAGCCTTCTCCTGTGGATATGGTTGAGGCAGTGTCCTTGCTCACCTGCTCAAGCATGCTGTCGGACCACTCAAACTGCTGCTGCAAGCAGGCCCAGTTCCAATCCTCCCATTTGCAGTCCAGGTGAGCCTCAGCAGAAAAAGCCTTGCATTCTGCTGCAGCAGCTGCCTGTACCCCCTGAATATGTCCTGTATGTCATTGAAAACCATCTGCCTGTTGTGTGGGCTCCCTGAGCAGTTCCTGCACCAAATCCTCCCTGCACCACTGACTGCAGACCCACAAGTCATGGTTCCTTTGGGTACTTGTGGCAGGAGGTTCCATGGGCGCCCATTGTGGCAAGATGCCCGTTTCCATACCAGAGTCCCCTAGACAAACACTCGGTTGCACCCTAGCAAACACCCACCCCCCACCCCCAGGGCCTGGACAAATGCAAGGTCACAGGATGTGTCTTCTGGGCATGCTCCACAAGCAGATGACAGGGATCAATATCTCAAGGTGAATGCCAGGATGTGTCACTTAAGTGACATCAGAGGTCAGAGGACTCTGGCAGTTCACCTGGATTGGAGAAACCCCTACCTGGGGGCGATTCCCAAAGGGGAGGAGGGGTCGAGCTTGAAAAGCCAGGACACACCCCTTCCTCTCTCTATGACTTTCACTTTCCAAACTGCAACACGCTGCTGGCAGGGAGCCAGCTAAGACATGTGCCTCACTTGTTTCTACCTGCACAGGTGATGAGAAGGAGCCTGTAAGTACCAGCAACTGCCTTTCTACCCTCAGTCCTAGGAGGCTGCTACCCAAACCAGGGGACATCCGATCCCCAAGATCAGAGACTCTATTTTAAGTTTGCTTCTCTCTTTATCCAAAGCCTTGTTGCCAAACCAGTTTCTCTGCTTTTGGCCAATAAAGTATCTCTTTTGTTTTGTAAAATGGGCGTATCTGTGCCTGAGTGAAAAGACCAGCGGCTGGAAAGAAAAAGTCTCTGGTACCTTTAAAGGTTAGAAGGATGTGTACCCACGAAGGGGAGTCCTTGCAAGACACAGTTTTCTGCAGCTCTGCTTATGGAGAGCGACTCTAGGGTGACTGACCTCAACAAGAGGGGTGCCGGGGGAGCTGTGGGCAAAGAGCCAGAGTTGTGCTGGGAGTTCACATATCCAGGAAGGTGTGAATCCCTCTAGTTTCCTGGTCTCCCGGTGGGGACAGTGATTTTTAGATGTAAGCCAGTAAGGCGGGTGGCTTCGCTGTATAGCGCCCCATACTGAGTTTTGTCACACCCATTACAATGAACCTGTAGCAAAGCAACAAGTAACGCCTACCTTCCCACCCACCTTCCCAACCCAATTTTCGCTAGCCACCCACCCAATCATTACATCGGGGGGTCACCAAAGGGGAGGGGAAGTAAGTACCTGGTCTCTGTGGCTTCTGGAGAGGTTGCTGTGGTGGCGGATTCCAGAGGGGTTTGATTCACTTTCCACAAGCAGTGTAAAGGGAGTGAGAAACATACAGAAATCAACCACTGCCACTCACATCATGTTGCCCTGCCCCCTGCCACGGTCCGTACACCATCCTGCCCCACCCCCATGCTATTCTGCTATGCGCTGGGCTGGCTGTGGAATTATATGATGTTTAATTACTGTGCTATGTTGTAATTCTGGTATATGGTTGGTTGTCCCTCCCCTTCCTGGTGAGAGCGGAAGGGGTGGGGGTTGTTGAAGGACCCCTCTTTTCCCTCCTGGTGGCAGCAGGAGGGGATGGTGGTGTTGGAGAAATGGTGGGTTACCAGAAATTAGGGGGGGGGGAAGGGGTTTGTTATTTTGAGGGTTACCATGTTAAGATTAATTATTGGATCGATTGTTAGAAACATTGTTGAATTATGAGGGGGTTTTTTTGTTTGTATTTGAACTGTTCTATTGAATTTATATGGATGTTATATTGTATTTATGTATTTTCATTTTTGTTTGCCGCCTCAAGTCGCCTTGGAGAGAGTGTATGGGATAGAAATTAAAAATGAAATGAAAATGGAAAAAAAATATGGTTTCCACACCATTCCCTGTTGTTCCAGTCCCCAACAGTAAGAGGTAATGTCCCCAAAACCTACTTGGCTAATAGCCATTAATGGACCTATCCTCCAAGAATGTATCCAATCCCTTTTTGAAACTAGCTCCACTACCAGCCTTGACCACTTCCTCTGGCAGTAAATTCCACAAGTTAATTGTGCGCTAAGTGAAAAAAAGACTCATTTTAAATCTGCTGCCAGTTAATTTCATGGAGTGTTCCCTTGTTCTAGTACTACTAGAGAGGGTACATAACTGCATCCTATTTACGTGTTCCACACCACTCGTGCTTTTACATCGCTCTGTCATCTCTTCTCCAAGCTAAGGAGCCCCAACCTATCAAGCCTCTCTTCATACGGGACTCATTCCATCCCTTTGATCATTTTGTTGCCCTTCTCTGTACCTTTTCTATTTCTACTATGTCTTTGAGATGGGGTGACCAGGACTGCACATAATATTCCAGGTGTGGTCATGCCATAGATCTATAGAGACATTACAATACTTTCAGTTTTATTCTTTATCCCTTTCCTAATGATTCCTAACGTTCGGTTTGCTTTTTTGATGACTGCCGCACACTGAGCTGAGAATTTCAATGTATTGTCCACAAGGATTCCAAGATCTTTTTCCTGAGTGGTAACTCCTAATTTAAAACCCAGCATTGTATACATAAAGTTTGGATTGTTTTTCCCTATGTGCATCAATTTGCAGTTGTCCACATTAAATTTTATTTGCCATTTAGATGCCCAGTCACCCAATCTTGCAAGATCCTCCTGCAATTTGGAGAATCTATGCCTACCATTCCCATTCTCTGGGCCTGCGTCCCAGGGATTTTCCAGTTCCTCCTCTGCACCTGTCAACACAATAAACAATGGAAAAATAATGAAACAATAAACAGAATCCTTTAGCATGCAGCTGTGTAAATAGAACTACACCCACCACCCTACCCCAGGTGCATAACTTACCATTCTTCTCTGCCTCCACTATAAACGTGGCATCTGGGTCTTCTGTAGAGGGGGTAGACCGTGAGAGTCAGTGTCCGTGTCCACATCAACCCAAGCTGGCTCTGGGGTGGTGATGAGCAGGGAGGAGGCAGTAAAAGCTTCCGTGAGGGCAAGTGCATTTTCAGTGGGAGCTGGAGCAGTTGCAGAGGAAGCAGTTGTAGAGGGAGTGGCAGAAGCAAGCATGGACGGGGGGGGCACATCCACCCGCTTCTAGCATCCGGTGAAGGCTCCATCCACACACAGACACTGGTCCAGGAGCTCGTAGTAAGGCACTGTTTGCCTCCCACAGCCAGAGGTGAAGTTCTTGTCCCAGATCTCCTTGTATCCATGCCTCAAGTCTTTGGCCTGCTGCCAGCAGTGGTACATATTCCAGCTGTAGCCCTGAAGCACCATATGGGCCAAGATCTGTAACACTACCTCATTCCTATAGCACTTCACCAGGACATATTGCACCTTCTACTCCCCCCATAGAGCAATGAAGGCCTTGGTATCTTCCTTGGTCCAGGGAATACAGCATTGGTGGGTGGATCTGTAGGAAACAAGAGCCTGAGATTTCACAGTGGAAGCAGTGGTGCTGGTTGGTTGTTGCCTGGTTGTCAGTTTTAGCCATGGCCCTGGCAATGGCAACCCTCCACAAGTCGTGCCAGAGAACGTAGCAGCTGGGAAAGAGCGCACATTGGGCATGTACTGCTAACCACAACAAGCACCGAGAACTCATGTTTGAAAGTGGTGCAGTGGGCTTTTAAGGTGGACATTACATGTGCAGCAGTAAGAGCAAGAGCAGCCGGAAGTGGTCACTCCTTGGAACGCTCTAAGCTTTTCGCCCAGGACTCCATGGTGCTGGAGGACCTTACGCAAGGAGGCTGCATAGAACCTAAGAGACGGAATGCAGAAACATGGGCCTGCATTCTCCAAGACCCAACTGCGAGTTGGGGCTGTGTGTCCAGAGAGTAGTGTCCACGTGATGGATGGGGGTGGACATCTAATAAACAGGCGGGTGGACACCCACCTCATGTGGGTGGTCATCTCATTTGTTAACACCCAAAGTTAAGCTTGAAACCAGAGCCTGTGGGGTGGGTTGGTGGTAAACAGGACAGGTATTATGGGCAAATAAACCTTGCCGGTAACTGCAGAATGGATGGAAAAACAGCAATGCAGTAACATAATAAGCAGTGCAAAGTGATAACAACAGTTAATCGGTTAAACTGTTGAATAATAGATACTGCTCAATAACCAATTGTCAGTGCAGATCAGTTACCATAAAAATGACAATTTCCACATGGTTAACTGCTTCAGCTCTAATCCTGCACCTACTTACTGCCCATATCTTTTTCTTTAGCCCAGCCTAAATGCTTTTAAATGTTGTATATGTTTCCATGGAACAATCTATGTAATTTTATGGCAATTAGCACGGTCAGTTTTTCTTCCCTGGAAGAGGTGACAGTCCAAGCTGGCTGAACAGTGACTAATCCTAAGTAGCCCCCTCACCCGCAGTTGCATGCCTGGCATGAGTTGTGTCCTGTTCAGGAGCTAGTACAGAGTGTGCTACCGTCGTTCCCGGTGGAATAGAAACACCTGGTATACCCTTCTCCAGACAGCCTAGGCCTCAAGCATGTCAATCAGGCTCACTGCAAAGAATGGGTCAGACTCAGAGCAAGGAAGGCAGTGAGTGGCAGTAAGAAGCCTAGGGCCCCATTCTGCCCTCTGGAGTCAGTGCAACTTAGCCACCGAGGCTGCATTGCATTCACAGAGAGTTCCCCATCCCATTCGTTTAGTTCAGCATTTCCTGCTTCCTCCCTCTCACGCTCCCTCTCCCAGGGAGGGGGCTGCCGAGGTCAGAATGAGGTCAGACTGCTAATTGCATCAACCAGCCAAGCCGGGAGTGGGGAGGCAGCAGCTAAGCCAAAGCAGCAGCAAATGAGAGGCCAGAGCATCAGCAGGAGCTAGACACAGGGGCATCCAGCAAGGCCAAGGCCTGCTTCAAAGCAGAGGGGAAGAGAGGAAAGCCGAGAGCGGAAAGAGGAAGGGACTCAGAAAAAGGGAAGAAGGAGGAGAAAAGGGACTGTTTGTAAAGTGTGTCACACAAGAAAGGAAAACAGGGTGACAGTCAAGTTGTAACAATCTCTAACAAAGGGGAGAGATTATTGGTTGTAATGCGACATCACAATCATTTCTCGGTATTCATTTTTCAATTACATTTCTGTGGCCGCTTTTAGACGAATGACCTACCTCGATCAGGCTCCCGGTCAGTTCGCGGCTTGAAAAGAATGTGCGGCGCCGTATCAGGTGCGCGATTGCCAGCAGCGTCACATGTAATCTCCCCTCGCGGGGTTTTTGAAACCCCACGCGAGCGCACCGCGCTATCTAAAAGCGGCCTGTGTTTGAAATCTAGAAAGATACTCATATATAATAAATGGGTTGTAGGGGATGTCATTTGAGGCCACATTTCAACAGTTCATTAAATGCAGTTGAGGCTTACTTCTGAATAGAGTTGTGCATTTGGGTTTTGATAAGTCACAAATAAACCCCCCAAAGGCCTTTTTTGGCTTCCATATTTGAAAAAAAAAAAAATACTAAGGCTGTGTATTCGGGTATTGAGTGAACCCAACATTTCCCAGTAAATTTCTTATCTGCAGTCTTGAACTGAACCCCCAAAACTGTAACATGCATCCAGCTTGAAGATGGGGCTGCCCCGACTCTCCATTTAGCTGCCTGTTTGGGAAGCCTGAGCCCTCGCCACCTGCAGAGGCTGCTGCTGTCTCACAACTCCAGCATTGCAACCAGACCCAAACCAGCCCAGCCCAGCCAGGGAGACATGGCAAGTCCTTTACAGCCTCATTCCTCTCCTCCGCAAGTCAGCGACCCCTCCCACAAGCCAGTGACTCCCCTGAGCCAGCCCCATGCCCCATTCCCACCAGCCAATGACCCCTCTGAGCCATAAACCACCACCCCAAGCCAGAACCATGCCCCATTCCCTCTCCCCAATCCAGTGATTCCATCCCTGAACTAGCCCCAGATCTCATTCACACTCCCAAAGCCAGCAGCCTCCCCTGAACCTAGTCCCATTCCCTTCCAAGCCAGTGACAACTGAAGCCAGACCTATGTCCCATTTCCCCATCCCCAAGCCAATGACTCCCCACTCAAGCTAACCAATAACCACATGTTCCATTCTCCCCTCCCCAGCTGCACATCTCACTCTCCCTCAAGCCAGCAGTATTCATGAGCAAGATCCATGTCCTATTCCACCCTCCCCAAGCTAACAACCTCCCCATCAAGCTAGCCAAATTCTCCTCTCCCCCACAAACCAGTGCTCCCCTTTTTAAAATTGGTAGCAGACACCCACCTCACCATGGGCAAGTGTTTGCAGGATTAGGCTGGAATCAGCATCTTTAGACATAATAAAGATCAGATGTCAAAACACATGCTTGGTCGTTGCGTGTAAGCACCATAACAAACCCAACACCAATTTGGCCATCCGTTGAACACGCGATGTGAACACCATTGCATCACAAGGGCAATTTGTGCATCTTGGCTGAACATGTGGCCAACGTTGTGCCTAATGATATCATGTGGCATGTTAGCGGGTACACCACAGGGAACAAGGAGGCAGCAGCACTTGCGTGCTGAGATTGGGTAGTGAGCAAAACACCAATTTGCCCCAAGATGGGCTATGTGTCTAAGCAGCACCACATGATGAACAAAGGGCCTTCATATCATGGTTAAAACACACATTCAGATACCCATTGACTAAAGACACCCACAGTTTATTCAAATAATCAGTCACTTCTTAGGTCAGGCAGCAAGTCTCTGGCCAGTCATCAGCTCCTTATACTACATCACCACCTTATAACACAAGCCCAAGCCTAGCCAGGTAACAGTCCACTGGTCAGCTACTTCCAACTCACATTCAGGCTCCTTAAGCCTCCAGGTAGCTTCCATACCATCTTTCCAACTCCGATCCTTCCAGGCAGCTTCCCACAAGGATGTGTCCTCCTCAGTAGCCAGGAGCAGACTGCCCTATTGCCAAGGCTGGCTCCCTTTTATGCCTGGATCCATGCCTCAAACACCCTCACTTCCTGTTCCTGTTGGCGGCCATCTTGTGATCTACTCAAGCCGCCATTTTGTGGCTCAGCTCTGCCACAAAGACTTAGCAGCATTTTTACTGCATTTTCCTTTCCTTACAGGCCTGTCAAACTGGCAGTCTCACTGCACTTCCTCACCAAAATAACCCATATGCAGAGACCTGTGTTCACTGCATTTTCTGAATTAGCAATGATGGAGAAAATGTAGTGACTGCACGGGCAAAGAATAAGATACAATACAATTAAATGCAAATACTAAAACAACAAATGCGGATACTTGATCACATTGGACAGCCCTATTCCTGAAGTAGTCACACGCACTGAGTGCACTGCTAAACCAATGTTATTCAGGAATAGGAAGAGAAGTGCATACTCCTGAAAAATCAAGAGTACATCCTCTCCTTTGGTTTGTATTTCAAAGTAACTATTTGCGTAAACACTTCTCAGTGTGAGAGTGGTGGCAGCCAGGATTTAGTGGTTATTACGACTCAGCTACGTGGGAAATTGATGCAGCGCTACTTCAGTTTACGTTTATCTGAACACCACATAAGTGAAGTAGTTACTTCTATTTAATTAAATTGAAGTAGTGACTTTGGTTTACCTCTGTTCACTGGAACGTGGACTGACATACTTTTTGAAACGTGGTCTATATTAGAGTAACAAATGGTGATAAGGGGGGTGGGAGATTAAAAATGGCCGAAATGGACAGCCCCAAAAGGAAAGAGAGGGGCACTGAGAAGGGGAGACAGGCATTATCCACACTAGGGATTTGCAAAGCTGGCCTTACCACAGGGCAACTGCCCCATGGTTCTGGGGGGCCCCCACAGTAGCGCCTCACTAGTGGTGCTACTCCCATCCCAGCATGGCTCTTTATCAGCTCTCTTTGCGGCCCCGCAGAAACCCTCCCCCACCCGTGATTCCACCCACCTGACAGGAAGTTGCCAGAGGTGACTTCCTGGCAGGAACGGAGGCAGCGGCAGCAGCAGA
This sequence comes from Sphenodon punctatus, assembly GCA_003113815.1. NCBI lineage: Eukaryota > Metazoa > Chordata > Lepidosauria > Sphenodontia > Sphenodontidae > Sphenodon > Sphenodon punctatus. The sequence continues at coordinate 545,682 of QEPC01008313.1, forward strand.
GGAAAAAGCAAGGAGCAGCATGGGACCCAGCAGGGGGGTTGGGGTAATGGTACAGTAGGGCTCTGGGTCAGATGTGGGGGGTGCTCCGGGGGGAGACGCTCAAGGCTGGGTGGGTTGGAGAGGCACAGGGGTGGAGAGGTGTGTATGTGTGTGCTCCAGGGTCCCAGACCGGGCAGGATGAAGAGACATGGAGGGGGGGAGCTCTCTAGGGTCCTGAGGGGATGAAGTGGAGTGGCAGGGAGAGGCCTAGGGGTGGAGAGGTGTGTATGTGTGTGCTCCAGGGTCCCAGACCGGGCAGGATGAAGAGACATGGAGGGGGGGAGCTCTCCAGGGTCCTGAGGGGATGAAGTGGCGTGGCAGGGAGGACTCCAGGGCCCGGGGGGGAGAGAAACAGGGGGCACTCCAGGCCC
>QEPC01008313.1:554089-584776 GCA_003113815.1 Sphenodon punctatus
AAAAAAAAAAAAACCACATAAAAACAAAAAAAACAAATAAAAAACAAAAGAAAACCATATAAAACCCAATAAAAAACCAAAAAAACATATAAAAAACAAAAAAACCACCCATAACAACATTTCCCGAATGGCCAAATCGAACCGCCGAACGGCCTGTTCGGACGACCGAACCGCCGAACCCGAACTTGGAGAACTAACCGAACGGACGAACCGAATGCAGCTGAACCGAATGCAGCCGAACCGAACAGCCGAACCGAACGGACGAACCGAACAGACGAACCGAACACAGCCAAACCCGAACTGTGATCTGTTCGCCCATCCCTATTCCATATCCTTACACTGCAAGGCCTTCCATCACTGCCCTCTCCCTTCTAAAAGAGACAGCCTGGTTCTTCCTGTGGCTTGTCTCTTTATTTTGAAGGCATCCGATAGGCCAGTACAGATTGCTGCTGTATGGCAGGAGGTGGTTGGCAGGGGGATAGAAGCATTGGGGATGGGATGACTGCTTCTCTCTCTCTCTCTCGTCCAGTTGTACTCAGCAGGGAAGTCCACAACTGGGTGACTTTCTGCTGGGAGCTTGCAGAAAGCCAAATATCCCTAGATTTGTTCTGATAAGTATGGATGAAGCATGACGCAGGGATGGGCCCCGCAGCAGAAGGACCTGACAGCTTGATGTGGCATGCAGCATGGTGCCGAAGTCTGTGCAGTCATAGACACTGCAAAGCAGGGCTGGATATCAGCTTGCAAGCTAGAAATCAGCTTGCAAGCTAGCTAGAAATGAGCTATCTGGCCCTAGTGGCAAGATAGAAGCCCATTATTGGTCCCCTAAGCAACCCACTACTTCCTATCACTGGCAAGGGTGCTGGAAAAGTAGCAGGCAGTGAAGTGTAAGCTAAGAGACCTGGGCGCTATTCTTGACTTTGTCACTGACTTCCCGTGTGATCTTTAGCAAGCCATTTTTCCAGCCTTTGTCTGCCTTGCTTATTGCTGGTGATGATGATGTTATAGTTATACCCCACCCTACCCCAGAAGTAGCTCGTGGTGATTTATACTGATTTAAAAAGCAACGCTCTCAATTAAAATATATATAATAAATCCCATCCCCTGAATCCCAAACATCTCATCCCACGCACAACCACTCCTCCATCTCTCACTTGGAGAAGTCTCCTCTTCAACTCTAGCCTCATCCCCACACAGATGGGCTATGTGACCAGCCCAAGAAGCTTCCGACCCAACTCCCACCCGCTCCCCTGTCTCTTATCCTGGGGAATCTCACTGTAATCATCCCACACAGACCACACCCTTTCCTTCTGTCCCTTCCCACATTGCCCTCTCCTACAACACAATAACACATTCTCCATAAAATACAATCAAAGTAATCATCTCTTGGGGACGCTGAGTTCTAGCAGAGACGACCCAATGAGAGCAGCTGGAGAAAGCAGCAGCGTAAAACCACATCTCCAGCACAGCACAACAAAGTTTTGTGGCTACACTGGCTCCTAACATCCCAATTGGCAGTGCCACTTAGTGCTGCCCTTTGACTGCTGGCATCCTGGTCCACCTATATACTCCTGGGAGGAGGAGAGGGTGTGACACCGATCCTCAAATCACCAGACTTCTGGGGAGAGCGGAAAACAACCCACAAACATCTAGGGTGGCCAGTAGGAATGGGACTCTGGGCAAAACGTTGGTTTCGGTTCTCATGAATTTCGGTTCTTTTTCCGTTTCGGCACTATCGGATCGTTTGCATTGATTTTTGTGCCGGATTTTTAACACTGCGGTTTTTCGATGGGGGACAAACTGCAATGTTAAAAATGTGGTACAAAAATCAATGCAAAAGATCCGATAGTACCGAAACCGAAACAGATTAATCCAAAATGGCCATTTTCGGGTACTTTCGGTTTGATCCAAAACCAAAATTCCCATCCCTAGTGGCCAGATATGCACATTTTAGAGGACACATGTGAAATCCAGGTTGTAGGGCCGCACTGGCTCCAATACAGCCCTGAAACCTGTATTTCCCATGTGTCTGAGAACATGAGCAGTCTGATTTCCATCCAGGCAGCACTGGGAATGTGTGGCTCCCTCCCTTGGAAGCACGTTTGGTTCCCTACAGTGCATTTCTGGGGATTGCCAACCAGAGACAAATGGCCATGAAGTGAGCAATCCTATTTAAACAGTGCTGAGGGACCACTGACCGCCTCGCCTCCTGCGAAAGGGACCAAGAGTGGCTGCGGAGCCAGCAAGAACTAAAGAACATGCAGCTGGTGTGACCACCTGTGCCTGTCACGCTGCAGCCAAAGCTACAGCCTCCCCTGAGCATCCAATGGTGGAGAAGGTTAGAGACGCCGCCTGTGACTCAAGGATCCAGGCCAGCAAGCGAGAGTAGTGCCTCTGGCTCCAGCCCGGAATGCATTAGGGAAGAGGATTATCATTATAATTAATGCCAGTGGGCATGGATGCTCACTCGCTCAACTGTGGGCGACTCCCTCCTCCCCCAAAATCTGGCAAGCAAGCAACTCCAAAATCAAACACCTGTATGCTAGCCAGATCTGTGTGCTGCTGCGGCACCATCTGCAGGGCAAGGCGCATGCCAGCTGCTCCACTGAGAGGGCGGAGGCAGGGAGAGTGGGAAGAGAGAAAACCCAGATTCCTGCTCTCACCAATGCTTTCTTCCTTCACCCCGCCACTCTCCCCGCTTCTCCTCACGCAGGAGACGCTGCTGATGCAGGCAGCTCCTGAGGCCGAAAGTGCTGGGCACAGCTCTTAGTTTATTGCCAAACCAGGACGCTTTCACTAGTAATTTATGGCTTTGTGCTTGCCTGTCCTCACTGCATTTGTTTTAGCAAAGGCCTTTGCTTTCATTCGTAACTGCACCACGCTCTGTTGGGGGCAGGTTGCCGAGAGCACATTATACCAGTGTTTCAGAGTCTGCACTGGCTCCCAGTAGCTTTCTGAGTAGAATTCAAACAGTTTTGGGGGTTTGTTTGTTTTTTTACCTATAAAGTCCTAAACAGACTGGACCCCACATATCTGAAAGACCTCCTCCTCCCCCATCCCAACTCATAAGGTCAGCGGAGAGCAACCCCTTGCATGTATCACTGGTGTGTCAATCAAGTCCATATAACTGCAGTGGGGAACCTCAGGTGGCAGCCTAGGGGACAAATGCGGACCTTAGCTAGTTTTAATCTGGCCCCTTTCCAGTTCCTACATCTGGCCCCTGAATCCAGTTCCTATTCCCAAGCACTGAAAGACTGAGCTCAGAATAATGCAGCAGAGAGGAAGGCATGCACACAAGGATAGGGGACTGATCCATACATAGCACAGATTCATGATCTGGGGATCCCCCTCTTTCTGAGCAAACCCCTTAGGCACCCCTGTCCCCAACTTCTCTGCGGCCCTCAGAGCTTGCGCTCATTTTCAATGTGGCCCCTGGGCGGGAACAGGTTCCCCAGCCCAGCCACAGAGCAAAGACACGCAGAGAGAGAGTCTTGGTGGCTTCTCCACAGTTATGGAACTCTCCTAGAGGCTTGCCAAAGCCCCAGTCTGAGCATTTTCCAGATATAACATAAGACCTTTTTATTTGTCCAAGTATTGGGCAGGCAGGGATAGGCTTATGAGAGGTTGAGGTAGAGGATTTTTAAAAGGTTGTATGCATGTATATTTATTTCATGTATTCCTATATACATTGTAAACCACCCTGAGCCCCGGGGAAAGGGCAGGATATAAATTTAAATAAATGAAATGAAAATAAATATAGGGGAATGCAATTGGGTTTCCTAGGAGGTCAGATTACAATGTCACTTACTTTGGTGCAAATCTGGAATGATTCCAGTAAACTCACTCTGGATTTACACTAGTTTCCTTGAGACCAGAACCTGCTCCCATGTCTGGAATGTCCCCCAAAGGCAGGTTGGGCATTGGGATTTCCTGTCCGGAAATTCTCACCCTAGTGCCCTCAAGGAGTAGGTCACTTTGCACTGGCACAGGGGGGCTGTCACAAGAAAAGCCTATTGCTTCAAAGTCCATCCCAAGTCTAAGTCACACAGCCCCCAGGGCTAGTGTGGTTAAGGCAGGCCGTTTTTGTGGCCTGTAGTCAGAGACCCATGTTCACTGCTGTGTTCCTATGTGGATGGGGGTGGACAGCGGGCAGAGGTCCCTGCCTACGGTACACAAGGCCGGGACCATGTTTGGCCACTTTTGATTTCCTCAACCCAATGGATCAGGTACCCAGCCACAGCTTGGTTGTCTGGCGACAGTCATCCAGTGCGAGATCAAGCAGGAAGGGCTTAAACTCACAGCTTTCCAGGGCTGTAGCTGAGTGCCTTAGCACGGTTTTAGACATACCTTTAATGTTTGCAGACTTCAAAATCCACGTTCAGAAACCTTGCACAGGAGGAGTTGAGATGTGCCTTCCGCCACCGCTGTTTCTAATGGCACCGTGCCGCCATTAGAAACAGCAGCGCTGGCCGGCTCACACATTCTGTTGGAATGCGGATTTGTCAAACCTCGATATTGCAAATCTGGTTTTGAAAAGAATGAGCGAGCGCCGCCGTTTCTAATGGTGGCCCAGTGACTTCCGGTGCGGGGAAGGCACGTCTAAACTCCCCCCACGCAAGATTTCTGAACGTGGACTTTGAAGTCTGCGAAAATTAAAGGCACGTCTAAAAACAACCATAACCACTACACTATGCCCCTTAGTGTCGGTGTTTGCTGCTCTAATTTTTTTTTTTTCATCCCTTCATGACTTTATGGTTTTGTTCTGCATCTCATTAGCCTGAAAAAAAGAGAGTCATATCTCCCTGTGACCTCCCAGCTCCAGCAAAAGGAGTGAGTATTATTATTATTATTATTATTATAATAAACATTTATATAGCGCCAACCATGTACCTGACGCGGTACAGAACATAGAAATAAACGCGGTCCCTGCCTGTGGCTTACAATCTAGCTTTTCATCTGCATGTGAACTAGGTTTGCTAAACATGGAAGACAATCCTCCTTTTGGGCTAGATGTCACCTGGTAGACTGTTTCCATCTTTAATGTCTATGGCTGACTTCCTGTACTGTGAGGCGTAATAACGACAGATGATTCGGACACAAACATCACAGCTCCGTTTTGTAGGGTCTGAAGCTTCACACAGGTAGGCCCCGTGCTGTCAAAGGTAAATGCTCCCATAGATGTGGGAGTATCGTTTACAATGGAATGTCAGCCTGGGGACATTTATAGTGGGGGTCAATTACTGTTCAGATTTGCCCTTCTTTTATAATCCATCCAAAGCCTTTTTTCATACAATGAAATCTAACTCATGCACCCTTAGGTCTGTCTGAATTTTCTGACCACTGAATTTTCTGGAGCAGCCCCGGCTGTGGTCCTAGTGACAAGATCACAGGACGAGGAGGTCTTGGCTTTTAGTCCGGGCTCCCTTACTGGGTGACGATTTTGTCTTGGCTTCCCAATATGTGACAGCATTTTCTTTGCTTTGCAGGCACGTTGGGAGACCTAGTCATTTTTAGTAAGTGTGAAGTACACTGTGAAAACTGTGTACTAGAACCTACCCAAAGCCTTTTTATATGCTGGCTGGAGCGAGAGAGGCTGGTGCAAATGGATCAGATGCTGGCCTACTTCAGTTCAGGGCACCTGCATTTTGTTCCTACTTTGTCTACTGATTTCCCTATGCCGGTTTCCCTTCCCCCCTTCCTATCTACCCACCCTTCCTCTGTGGTTCTGTACAGGGTCAGCTTTAAACAGGGCCAGGAGGGGGCACGGCCGAGGCCCAGTCACCAGAGGAGGCCCCACAGAGAGGCCAGTTCTGGTAGCCTCACAAGGAGTGGACTGGACCTGAGGCTCCGGAACAGGGCATTTCTGCAGGACCCTCTCCTTGCCCATGACTCAGCCCCCTAGGGTGGCTGTTTCCTGTGGGGCCCTGCTCCCCTCCCCTTCTGAGGTGAGGGAGCACCATACTGCCACTTGTTAAAGAGGTGGGGCTATGGAGGGCAGGGCCATGGGGGCCCCACATTTTAGGCCACTTTTATACGAGGCGCTGAAAAGCGCCTCCTGAGTCCCGCATTTAGAGAAAAGCCGCAGGGGGCGTGTTTAACATGCTCCCCGCGCTGCCGGAAGTGACGTACTCCCCGTTGTCGGCAGCGGCAACAACAGGGAGCACGTCACTTCCGGCAGCACGGGGAGCATGTAAACACTCCCCGCGCAGCTTTTCTTTCAGCGCGGGACTCAGGAGGCGCTTTTCAGCGCCTTGTATAAAAGCGGCCTTATTTTCTCTCTGGGCCTCACACATTCTAAGGCTGGCCCTGGTTCTCTGTCTTCTTAGTTAATCAGCCTGCGAGCACGGAAACAACTGGGACACAGCTAAAGACACCCTTTATGTCCTGCTCAAAGGCCCTTTTTACACAGGCCACCACTGCGGGGTTGGTGGAGGGGGGGCAGGCGGGGGCAGACAGGTGCACACCCATCCCCCACCAATGCCCTTGCACAGAGCAACCTGTGTTTTGGCCGGTTGCTCCATGCCGGGGCGATGTTGGGTAGAGGTGGGTGGAGGTTCATGTTTTGCGGAAGGGCGCACGCATGCCCACCCACCCACCCACCACACGAGACACACCCACCCATGTCCACTGGGTGGGCATGAGTGGGTGTAGCTTGTTTAAAAAGGGCTGACGTTTGCCATCAGTTTTATGCTGTGGGCAGCTGTTCTCATACCTAAGCTATGTGCAGCTTTAGCTACGTGTCTATGCAGCACCCAGGCCACTGAGGCTCAGTTAGGTTCTGTAGCCATCATTAAAATATAATTATGATACATTACTTAGTTATTAGTTCCTTCATCTCAAATATATTTCTTTCTCGCAGATGCCTTGATTTCTCTTACCCTCAGTGATGATGTCACCCGAAAAGTGTCTGGCGCGTTCAGTGTGTGTGGGAACAGCAATGCAGAAGAAAGCCACGTTTGCATAGTTTGTTTCTGTGGGTGTCATTGTCCACAGTTCTGTCTGGGCTGCTCCTTTTCCCTTTCTCCTCCCCTGCCTAATTCTATGAGCGTACAACTTGGCACTGTGTCGTAAAAAGGATTTGACAGGCGCTGTAAAAAGGGGTGACTCCTCTCTCAGAGGAGTGAGCCCTTTCCCTAGATCCAGAGCTCTCTGATGACTTAATGCAGGGGAATATAAGAAAGTCATTTAAACAGAAAAAGGGACTGTGCATTAACTGGAGTCCATCTGAGAATGCTTGTTTCTGGCATTAAGCCCTTTTTAAATGCACCTTTACGATACATTTTTTGCCTCCAAGGCTCAGGCAAAGAACGCAGCTAGAACCTTCCACGCGACAGTCTCATTATTTGTTAGGACAGTCAGACTTGATTTACAGCTCTCCTCTCCTTTCCTCAGCCAAGCACAGATTCCAGGAAGCTACCTTTCTACTGCCCTTTCCGGCTCCCTTTCTTTGGGAAGACATTATTTATTTATTTATTTATTTATTTATACCCAAAAAAAATTATCCCGCCCCTCCTGTCCACAGGGCAGCCCAGGGCAGCGAACAGCAAATATAAAAACAATAAAACAATTAAAACAGTTAAAATTCACAAAAACGCAGGGAAGAAAACTCCCAACCCCCACCCCCACCCATCCTACCCCTACCCCTCACCAAAGGCCTGGCGGAACAGCCAGGTCTTACATAAACATCGAAATAACAGGAGAGTGGGAGCCAACCGAGCCTCCTCCGGGAGCGAATTCCACAGCACAGGGGCAGCCACTGAAAAAGAGCTAACATTGGTGGCCACCCGCCTCGCCCGGGGAACCTCCAAAAAGGCTCCCACAGATGATCTCAAGGGTCGCACGGGCACATGGGGAGTGAGGTGATCCCGCAGATAAGCAGGGCCCAGGCCGTGAAGGGCTTTAAAGGTTAAAACCAGCACCTTGAACCTGGCCTGGTGCTTTATTGGCAGCCAGTGCAGAGCCCGGAGCACTGGTGTCATGTGCTCCCTGCGACCCGCCCTTGTAAGGAGACGGGGCGCAGCATTCTGCACCAGCTGCAGCCTCCGGACCAGCTTCTCGGGCAGCCCCACGTAGAGCGCGTTGTAGTAATCCAGCCTCGAAGTGATGAACGCATGGATGACGGTGGCAAGGTTGGAGTCTGAGTGATATGGCCGAAGCCGCCAGACAAGATGTAACTGCCGAAACGCACTCCCCGTCATAGCCACAACCTGAGATTCCAGGCTGAGCTGTAAATCAAGGAGCACACCCAGACTCCGCACATTATTATCTAGACAGTAACATTCTCCCTGTACATGGATTCACCAGATGCCTTCACCCTTGCATCACTATGAGGTTGCAACTGGCTATTCCTTGTAATACAGAAGGGCAGACATCAGCACTGTCATCCAGGAGCATAACACTAAGCCATCGAGGCTGCTCTCCTGTCTCCAATGCTGGCCGCTATTCGATACTCGGTGAAAGATGACACCCGCCCACGAAGTGCTGCTATAAAAGTGAGCAGAGGGGCAAATTTCCCCACTCCCCAGCCCCTTTGATCTAGCAGCTTCTCCTTCCAGCAGGGAGCAGAGGCTCGATTCCTTGCGTAGCAGCGTTCTAAGCTCACACAGCTGCAAATGCTATTCATGCCCATAAAATTATCCAGACCTTTTTTTAAAAACCTGCTAAGTGACTGGGCCTCAGGCTGAGTTCAGTTATGGGAGTAAATCCATTGCAAATCAGCAGTCATGCTGGCGTTGAACTGGTTTATGGGTGTTCAGGATGAGGCCCTCTTTCTGTTACATCCCATGCGTCCGTGAATTCCACAAGCTGACAGAACTGAATAGTTTCCTTTGATTCATCTACCTCTTCCTACCACCTTGTCCTCAGAGCTCTGGGTCAAGGTCAGTAGCAGACCCAGGATAGTCTTCATTGTACTTTTTTCATCACGTTCCCCTTTTTAGCAAGCTCTAAATCAATCTGTTTCAGCAGAACAATCTTGCCATTCCCTGTCAATATGTAAGTCTCCATCATAGCTTTCATTTCCTCCTGCTTGAGTCAAGGCAACCAGAACATAACGATGACCATTGATCAATGCCATTGTAACATTTTCCATAGGATTTTCTCTCCCCATTTGATTGTTTCAACCGCTGCAAAGCACTGGGCACAGGTCTCCAATGAGCTATCTATGACTGCTGGGTACGCTCCCTAACAGAATACCGCGATTTGAGCAAAGTTTAATGTTATTACCTCCCCAGTGGCAGTGCATGGGGAACTGGGAGGGATTTTTCCAACCCCTTATCACCAACCCTAAGGTGTGCCTGCATATAAATTCTGCATCCCTTAAGCCTCCAACTCCCTGATTGTGCCCCCTCTGCATAATTACCCCATATTCTCTCACCTTAGACCAGGGGTGGGGAACCCAGGGCCTGAGGCCAAATACAGTCCACAGCTAGTTTTTTATGTGGCCCTTTTCCAGTTCTTAGATCTGACCCCTGGATCCAATTCCTTCCCCTAAGCACTGAAGAACTGAGCTCAGGGTAAGGGAGCAGCGATGAGGTCACACACACAAGGATAAGAGATATAGATCCATGGCACCGATCCATGACCTCAACCCTTCTTTTCTTGAGCACACTCATTAAACACCCCTGCCCCCAATTTCTATGTGGTCTTGGAACTTGTACTAATTTTCAAAGCAGCCTGCATGAGGGAAATGGTTTCCCACCCCTGCCTTAGACTGTAAATATGTTAAGGGCAGGGCCTACTTGGTACAGCACTTAGCACAATAGCGCCCCGGGCCTAATCTCCTTGGGGCCCATAGGTACAACTGGAATACAGCTCCTACTGACACCCGATGTCCCAATGCTAACAATATTTGGCAACCCTTTTTATCTGAGAACCTCAAGGTGCTTCACTCACAAATACCATTAATTCATGTTCCAGCCCCTGAACACCTTGGTGAGGTAGAAAGAGATTGTCATTGTCATCTGCCAAGGCAAAGAGCGGTATTGCAGGTATTGCACCTGAAAACTGTGGAGGAATAGGTAGGAAGAACAGACCATAAGTCAGCCTACTCCCAATTCAAAGCTGTTTTGTGTGTCAGGACCCATCAAGCCAAAGACAGTAGAAGCAGGGAGAAAAAGTTTTGGCTGTGCTGTCCAAGTTGACATTGGGCTTTGAGTGTCTTCTTTCAGCCCAGGAAACACAAGAGGTCTCTCCTCTTCATTTCCTCTCCTTGCTTCAGTGTTCTAGTTCTCTCCCTCCTCCTTAACTGCTGCCACTGCTTTTCTCTTCCCCACAGTGCCCTCAACTCAAGCCCTTTAGGGTTACAGTATTAAGAAGGCCACATTCTGACTAACAGAAGCAAACTGAAGTAACTACAATTTAGTTAAATTGAAGTAACTACTCCTCTTCGGTAGCATTGAGATGAAGTGTAAATTGGAGTAGTACTGAGGAAATCTCTCCCCTTGTTGAGACAATCACTGGATGATTACTGAACCGTGGTTGCCACCCTCGCTCTGATAAGTGTTTACACAAACAGTAACTTTGAAATACAAACCAAAGGGGAGTAGGTACTCCTGATTTTTCAGGAGTAATAGTGTTGGTTTAGTGCTCTGCTTGTGTGAAAGCTTCAGGAGTAAAACTGAAGTAAGGCCCAACTACATTGAATTAATTGTTTGTTGGAATATGACTTAAGCGTAATTAAGAAAGAGGCAAATGTGGTCCTTCAGTCGCTTGTTCGATGATTGTCAGAGTCCATACTCCATACTGGCCTAAACCACTTCCCTCTTCCAGGAAAGGAAGTGGTAAGCATATTCCTTGTACTGATCAATGGCCAGTCCCCTTTTCCTAGAGCCATACAGTAAGAGCGTTTTCACACGGACATTAAATAGAAATTAAAGCCTTAATTCCCATGTTAGCTGTCCATCTGAATGCCACAAATCCGAGATTATCATCAAGGATTAGGGGAAACATTGGTATTTATAAACTCTCAATTGCTAGGATTTATGATATCTGGATGTCAAACTAATTCTTGATAGTCTTCGTGTGAACGACTATCAAGGATTAGTCAACTAATCCTTGGTTAAAGCCACAGAGTCCAATGTAAAGACCTGACATCCTCTCTAGGCATTTCCTGGTCTATGGTACATAGGGGCACATGACTGTGGAGCGATCGTATTACCTCCGTCATCATTCTGCAATGCATTGCAGAGTGCCAAGTTTAAATACCCACAGAACAAACAGATGAGTTTCTATTTTGTTCAACTCAGAAATTGAAGAAAATCCCAGAAATCAGTGCACTGTGCACAGACAAAAAACACCATGGGATTGAAATTCACCCGGAGACTCTAATTCCTGATTAAGAGCAAGGTTGTGTTCACACGGACTATCAAGGATTAACATTATCTAGCATTAAAATGTCCATCTGAACAATCAGGAATTTGTGAACACTAGATAATAAGTTCTGATTCTATCAAGGATGACTTTGTCCGTGTGAAAACGCCCTAAGTAACTCCTCCTAGAGGGAAACTGGAGTCAGACAGAAGAGAGTGCTGCTGTGTTAACCCAGCACAGAGAGAGAAGCTGACACCACCAGCTGGCTTGGGGTAGCTGAACAGGTCCAGGAATAGGCACTGTAGTGCCAGCCCCAGAGAAAGAGAGAGAGGCCTGAGGGGAGCACGAGAGAACCCAGCAGAGGAATTGATTGTGCTAACCCAGCACAGAGTACAGAGGGAGTCGTATGCTGCTCAGCTGAGAAACCCCAAGAAGGGAAATTGCTGTGCTAAGCAGCTCATGAAGAATGAACTCGTAGACTACGGCACAGAGAGGAAAGTGCTGGAAACACAGGGCGGCCTCATGGTGGCTGAAGAGCATCAGGGGAGTGAAGCAGTGCTGACCAGACGCTAGAAACTGGCCATCCAGGTGACCACAGGGTGAGAAGAAATGCCTGAACAGAGAGATGAGTTTGTAGGACCTCAGCAAGGAGGTACTACATCCTGTTGACCTCCAACAGGGTCTGCTGTGGTAGGAGCTGAGCCCCAGAAGCTGTGAACTGGGCCCATTGCTAGCACTCTGATACCATCTCATGCCTTCCCTTGCCTGGCAGTGGACACATTACCTGACATCACCTCTTTCCCTTAGATTTCCCATGGGAACCCCACCAAGAACACCATTCAAAAAGCCTGTCCTCACTGGACTCAGGGCAACCTTATTATTGGGGGGCGGAGGGGCAGAATGATTTTGTTTAAATGTTATTACATGTTGTATCGCTGTACATATTGTTGTTGTTTTGAATTAGTATTTGAAGAGCCTGGGGTATTTCCCCAAGACTCACTGTCATATGCTGCATGTGTAATGCTCTGTGGGTCTCTGCTGTAGTCTTATAGGAGAGGGCAATCCCTGGCAGGGAGCTCATTATTTGTGCTCTCCAGCATACGCTACTCCCCGAGGTTGTAGGGATTGAATCCCCAGAAAAGCCAATTGGTTACTTAGAATCCCTTCTAGGGAGGTCGCAGGACAAGTAACATGAGCTCAGGACACCTGAAATCGGTCAGTTGAGGTGGGGAATTTGCCATGAGGAAGAGTGGAATATACTACATTCTCTTTGACGTGTGCCACTGAGAAGGGAGGGAGGGAGGGGAGGGAGACTTACATTTTGTCTGAGAATTGTCCTCCTTGTCTAATTTGGTCTCCTCCCCTCCCCCAGCTGATTTGCATAAGCAAACACCTCAGTCTGGAATCACTCGGTAATCAACAACAAATATACCCCTTTACTGAGCAAGCAATTAGGGCTCATCTGCTCTAGGCTCTTTGGTCTAGTCCATGGGTGGGCAAAATTCCCAATCTGAGGAGCTGCACACCAAGGTCTTCATATGGCCAAGAGCCACCATCAAATGTCACTTTAAGCCTCACGTGTTCACACATGTACGCACACTCCAGCACAACCACACACAGAGACACACTTCTCACAGAATTACACACACAGACTCACTGTCCTGGAACTGCTGCCTCTGCCAGCCCGTACTTCAGCCCATCCCTCACCCACTGCATGCTTCTCCTGCCTCCATCCCTCACCCACTGCATGCTTCTCCTGCCTCCGCCACCCACTGGCAAAGGCTACCCAGTACTGGGCACTCATCTTTCCTGCCTCCTCCAGCAGGAGCAACCTAGCCCTGGCACCGCTGCTGTATCCACCCAGTGCCGGACAGCCCCTGCTGGCACTAGGGTGCCCATTGGCCCTGTTTTATATAGGATACTCCTGCGTCCATTGTCCTTTATTTACGCATTTTTGTCCTGTATTTTCCACAAGCTGCTGGTGCTGCCACTTATCCCCCCTCCCCCTGTCATGATCTCATGATTTCTGGGTGGGAACAGCTGCATCCGCAGCATGTGGACTCAGAGGTGAGCCAGCGGTCCCAGCACTGTAGGGGAGAAGTCCTAGAGTTACCAGTGTCTGGAGTTTCCAGGACATGACCACTTTTTTTATTTGCCCAACCCCCCATTCGGGTGAATTTTTAAAATATGCATCCATGGCTGGGATTTTGCTGGTACCATTGCATCCCCTTCCCCACCCCCCACCCAGGGCTTGTTGCTCAGCCCTGGCTGGGGGCAGGAGCCCTGAACCAGCTGAGCCTCTTCCTCCCTCCATGTCCTGCATTCTCTCCCCTCATGCCCTGTATTCTGGGGATGCATCAGTGGCCACCCTAGCTGGCAGACAGAGGAGGAGGCAGAACAGGTGAACGCCCAGTGCTAGGTGGTGCATGCAAAGAAGGTGGAGCTGAGAGAGCTGTATGGACACCCTGATTCTAGGCGGTCATTTCTTCCGAGAGCCGCAGCAGAGGTGGTGGAGAGCCGCGCGTCGCTCCCATCTCTGGTCTAGTCTAACTCCTTTTACACTGGTTTTTAAATGCGTTATTTCACACACTAACTGGCACGGCCCAGTCACACAAAGCCTGTCCTGGTTTCTCCACTTGTGTCAGATGTTATGTCAGGAGTGACCAAACTGTGGCTTGGGGGGTCATATGCAGCTCTTGAGCATTTGAGCATGGCTCTCAGCCAGAGCTGGTCCTAGACACCCAACCCCACCTGTTACCTTAATGGTCCTGTGTCTTAGGCCACATTCACACCTTATGGCGGCGCGGCAGTGGCACTCCTACGAAGAAAAGACACGGCGGGGGAAGGAGGCCGGTGCCGTCACAACATCCGGTGCAAACGGGGTTTTACCGCGATGATACCCGCGAGTGACAAGGCTGGATTTTGAGCCCTGCCACTTGCGCGTATTATTGTGGTAGAACCCCGTTTGCACCGGAAGGTGTGACGGCACCAGCCTCCTTCCCCCGCCACGTCTTTTCTTCATAGGAGTGCCACCGCCACGCCGCCATAAGGTGTGAATGCGGTATCCCTTCAGTGCACCTGAATCTCAGCAGTTGAATAACAGCTGCTCCTCAGATTCTCAGCAGCCAGGACTGAAGAGGCCCAGTTCCACCAGCCAATCAAGAAATTTGAGAGGTTTGCGTATGAGTGCCTTGTGGTTCTTAGCCATATGAAGACTTTGGTAGACTGCTCTTGCAATTGGGAACTTTAGCTATCCTCATATTATGTGAAGGGGTTTGCCATCTTAGCAAACCTGTGCACCCCCAGTATTGTTGAAGCAAGTTATGCATAGGTTTGCTAGTGTGGAAACACCTTTACATAACAGCTGCCCTTCCTTTGAGATCTAGGTTTTGTGCAAACTTAGTTTCTTAGGCCAGTTTTAGGAGGGTTGCCAGGACCAGACAATGGGTTACTCACCTAAGAGCACTGTACCTAGACTGGGACAACAAGCAGCAGCTTTGACAGCATGGCATCCTCTGGGGAGCACACCAGTAAAATGAGTGAGCGCAGAAAAGTCAGTTCCTTAAATTAAAGTTAGCCCAGCACAAGCTGTGTAAGATAGATGGCCTGGGCACCTACATTGTTGGCATGTTGGAACTCTTTCCAAACCACCAACCACCTTGCAACTTTCTCTGCCGCCTCTCAGGTGTAAGTAACTGGGATGCAGTTGTGGCTTGGAGCAACAAGGTGAATAAGAACCTCTATTACACCCTGCATGATTTACCTGAATCTAGACAGAAAGGGGAGTAAGAACCCCTGTTACGCCCTGCATGGGTTACCTGGACCTAGGTAGCAAGGGGAGTAAGGCCCCCATTATACGCTGCATGGATTACCTAACTCTAGGGGTCTGGCACATGAGAAAGCTGGCACTGAATGGTTGTTTCCTCCCCTCTTCCTGGGTGGGTAAGGGGAGTTGGGAAATGGCTCCTGGAGTAGGGCAAAATGCCTGCGACCCCTTCTGTCTCTTTAAGGGAGAGCCTGATTGCCTCCCACCTGGGTTTGATTGTGGCAGGGACAGCCCAAAGCCTGAGCTGGGAGCTCTTGAACCGAGAGCTCAGGAGGAAACTTGGGAAATGCAGACAGGGGCTGCATGTACTCCAGCTCCAAGAAAGCCCAGCTGAGACGGGGACTCCCTGAGCTGAAGGCGAAGCTAGCTACAGGAGGGGCTGTGCCTGGCCAGCAGAGATGCAGAGTATGTACGGACTATAGGACTGAGATGGTGATGGGACATGTGTATTAGAATTAAAGAGACTTGAGCTGGAGATTCCCCCTGCCAAGAGTGACTTATTGGGCTGGATCCTGCAAGGACTCACAGCAGGTACCCCATACCCTGCTACAGCTACACCAGGTGTGAAAAGAGCAGGTAAATTGCTGCTCACGACAAATTTCGCTATCTCAGGAACTGGATCAACTTCTTGACTATTTCCCAGTACCGATGCAATTTCTCAATTCTCACAATACTGCAAGATACCGTTCCAATTTACTGACTTTCTGTTTACTATGTTCATTTACTATGTTCATTTACACTTACCGCATTGCCAAGGGTACTGTTTTACTTCTGGGTTTCTGTCTGTTCGTTGTTCTGCATTTCTGAGCCAATCGCTGTGCGAACAGACCACCACCCCATAAACTCCCCCCAGTGCCCTTCATTCCAGAGCCTCCAATCAGAATTGTTGTTCTGCGTTGTTCCCTTTGCTGTGACCAAGCCGCCACTGGATTGCAGATTAGTAAAGGAATCTGCATACCAGCCAATGAGTGACAAGGAAATACAGGGGAAATGGAGTGCAGAGAAGATAGAAGAATGCGGTATTGCATTGGTATTACCTCTCGGGATTTGAAATTGACAGCAAAGCAGGAAACGGCGAAGAGGTAAACAGGATCCTGGTAAGCATATTATCATTAAATCAAGAAATGAAATGTTGATTGAGACATTCCCAAATCTGGAGAGGTTCTTGATTTGACCAAGATGGTATCAGGAGCCAGGATTTTGACAGAAGTTCCTGTTTTTGTGAAATCTTGTTTCAGCCCTAAGCTACACCCCCCAAAATCAGAGGGTGCCATATTTACCGCTGGTAGCAAATGACAGCTCTCATCTTCCATCTTCTGGAGCAAGAGGTAAGCAGGAGAATTGTAGCTCAGTGGGATTTCTCTGAGGCAAAGTGCCTCCGCTTTGACTCCTCCCTTGGTCAGGGCAATGTCACCAGTCCAGCCTAGCTCTTAGCTTCCAGAGCCAACAGCCTGTCATTGGGCAGCATTTTGCCATTAACTATTACAAAAATAGTCTCACCAATTCACAATCTTAGAGTAAATTTGTTTTATTGAACATTCAGCTACCTAAACTTACCCACTAAAAAAAGAGTTCCTGTTTCTAAGCATTCATTTGATACTTGTCTTGACAGAACAAGTCTAAATACAGTTATCTGTGGCATGTTAGATTGTTTTACAAAAACAAATGACATGACTATGTTAATGCTCTAGGCAGGTCTTACTAGTAAAATATTCCTAGAGAGAGACAGAGACAGCTTTGAACCAAACTACTTGTAGGATTAAATACTGGTCAATTTCACAAGTGCTGGAATTCAATTGTTGTAAAGACTGGTGTGTTTCCAGCAGCAGTGGGGGCAGGAGTGAAGGGGAAGGCTGAGGAGTTAGTCTGTTGGACTGTTTAAAAGCCTGAGATGGGTCAGGAATTGCACCTCCATTAAATAGCCGTGGGTATCTGGTCTTTGTTAATTGAAACAATGAGAACAAACTGTGTTGTGGCTGCTTGTTGGGAAGAAAGATAAGGAAATCAGAACAGAATCACCATTTCAAGTTAGGGCTTGATCCAACTCCCACTGAAGTCAAGGAGACCCTCGACTTCATTTGGTGCTGGAACTGGTTCCTAGTGTGCATTGCTAAAGCTGGAAATTGGCAATAAGAGTCCCAGGAAATAGCACCACAGCCCTGCTGCATGAAGTGGATACAGCATTGAACATACCCATGGTGGAAAAGGGCCAAAAGCAAAACTCCATTGATCCTATAGCAATTATTTGCAGTCTGATTTCAAAAATGTATTATCTTTTTGGTTGACACACTGGCTCCATTGAAATCTATGGGAATGTCCCCACTGACTTCAGTGGAGCCGGAATATTGAACAATGTGATATTCTGGAGGTAGGATTATCAAAATTGCTCCCACTGAAGTCAACAGGACTTTTATCATCAACTTCAATACAAACCGAGTTAGACTATGGTGCACACTTCTTAAATCCCACTTATTAGCTCCACTATTATTTGACCTTCGTTTATACAACTGTGCGCTTAATCCATTTCCAAACATAAGCTGCTAAAACTCCTTTAGAATCACCAACAGAAAGGCCCTCCATCAATTTCCAACAATTCTGTAGTTTGGTTGTTCACCTGTTACCTGTAATGAAAATTCTAGGGATCATGCCTAGCACAGTTAAGTTCAGACTCCTAGGTATATTATAACAAACCCATGATTTAACACAGCATATAGTTTGCAGAAGATGTGCTATACAGCTAACCAGTTAAACATGTAACATATGCACCTTGGAGAGGAAAAAAAATGACCGATTGCTCCATTTACACCAGCAAACATTTACAGTTCTCTCATTTATTTTTAATCTGATCATAACAATCCAACAACACAAAAAAAACCTAAAAAATAAAAACCTTAATGCCAAGAAAGGCAAAATTTTGGAAAGCGCTAGAACACAAGAAGCGACATCTCCAAAAATAAAAAGGACATTTTGTTGTTGTTGTTTCTCTCTTCCAAAAACTGTGTGCAACAGAAATGGACAGAAATAACAGAGATGTAAATCATGACACAAAACATGCATTCCCTTTATTCACAAAACAGCCTGGATCGCTAAAACATTACAAACAGCATTTCAATTAATGATGGAGAGAAAACAGGAGCGAAGGGAGACTGAACAGAAGAGAAAAAGGTCAAGTTGTTGTAACTGCTTCAGCACAGGTTCCTGCAATGGTTTTATTGGAACTCCAGTGAGTTTATTAAAAAAAAATGATTTCTAGAAGTAAACTGTTGCAATTAGGATCATGTTTATTCCTGTCTGCACTTCTTCTTGTTCTAGATTAATAAACTAACAATGATTTATTTCATTTTAAAAGACTGCTCATTTTGCAGCAAATTTTCTTTCATGTTTAATAGCAAACATTCTTGCTGGTTAAACGTACATATGTGAATGGTTAGGGAGAGGGACACTACATCGTTTTAAACATACTCTCATTTATAAACATGAAGTTGAGGCATTCTAGAAACTATCCACGCTATTTATTTTTTTTTAATGATGGGAAATAATCAAATAAAAAGTATAAATGAGGGTGTAATTAAACAGCTGTGCTAAATTACAGTAGTGCTTATTAGTAACTAGATTTTAAAAGGTTACTGTAAATTTACATTCTCTACACAAGAACTGCATCTTCCACACATAAACAACATCAACACCAAAACACAGAAAGAAACTGATTGTCCATACTCTGTCTATTAAGTCTTGGTACTTTACAGATCCATTTTTTTATTTGAAAAGCAGTTAAATGTTTTTACTAGGACTTGAAGATGTTAAACAAACGCCAAAAAAAATATATATAAAAACAGGAATGAAATCTGCGAGAAAATATTTTTGGTTCTAAAGGAGACACAGGTGCATCCATTCATTTCAGCCAAAAAATTCCTTGCCTGAGACAACACAAGCAAGCAGTGACATTGCACTTGGATGACAGAGCTTTGGAATTCTCATTCCTACTGAAACCATCTGAACGCAGCTCCTGTAGGAAGCATCACTTTCTAGAAAGAAGGGAAGAGAAGAGAACAGGAACAAAAGTTAAGTCAGGCAAATGGAAGAACACACAAGCACAGTGCTCAGCAGGCCATCAAAGGGGTTTGTTCTGTATCCAACCAATAGAACATCCTGGAAATTCTTACCCTGTGATCAAATGTTACTGAAAAAACCAGCCCTTTTACTATTCCAGGAGGAGTAGGCAGGACAAAGCATATGCATCTCTTCACTCACTTCAATTTGAAGTGGGATTTGAATGGTACATAGGCCTTGTAGAACTAAAGAGGCTTCATGCCAACCCTCTGCACTGACACAGACTTCAGCTCAAGTGAGTATGACTTTTTAAAGTCTGGCCCTTTCTAACAGCTTTTGGTCACTTCTATTGCTTCCCAAGAAGCATCCCATTCTAGCCCTTGCAGTACAGGCTTTTGCCTACACGAATGCAGCCTTACACAAATCAATAGGAGAGGGCCAAGAGATGGACAGCCCAGTCCTGAACCCACGCACTGTGTACAAATGTGTGCATTGTACACGTGCGTAACATGTACACAACGTATGCACAATGCATTGTGTGAAGGTTTCACAAATGTTGCGTGCACTCTACCGCACACAGCGCACACATGGTTTGGGGTTGGGCCCCAAAACTGCATTCTGATAAAACAGAGGTAAACCAAAGTAACTACTTTTATTTAGTTAAATTGAGGTAAACTACTCCCATTCGGTAATGTTCAGATGAACACTGTTAAACCAAAGTAGTATTGCATCAATTTCCCCCCTAGTTGAGAAATAAGGATCACTGAACCAAGGTCGCTAGCCTCATTCTGATAAGCCTTGACATGAACAGTTACTTTGAAATACAAATTGAAGGGAAGCATGTACTCCTGATTTTTCAGGAATACACATTTCTCTTCCTACTCCTAAATATTAAATAACTTTGGTTTAGCACTGTGTTCTTGTGAATGCTTCAAAACTAAAACAGAAGGCCCAACTCAACTACATTGAATGAACTGTCGGAACATGGCCAAAATAGCTAAAATGATAACTTTTACTAGTCCATCTTTGGCTGGTGAGAGTAAGCAAGCTTTCAAGCCAACAAAGAGCTCTTCTCCAGGAGAAAAACAGAGCTGAACCTGGGCTAAATACAAAGAGACTAGCTTTGATTGGAATATGGCAGTCTGTAGCTATGTAGCCTCTTTGTATGGAAATGGTACAGTCCAGTGGCTGATATGGTGTTTTCTTTATTTTTCTTTATTTAGATTTCTACCTTGCCCTTCCCAGTTGTCAGACTTAGAACTGGGAGAGTCTTGCTTGGTAGCCTTGGGCAAATTGCTTCTGCATCAGCTCCACAGATGATCAACTGGGTGATAGCAACACAGGTCAAGGTGTGGTGGATCTGATAGAGGTGGAAGGGGGCCCCACTGTTGTATTAGCCTGAAATCCTGTCACTGGGATCACCAGAGTCTTCTCATGACTATGAGGATGGATGGAGCTTCTTTGTACTGTATTTAGTTCAGGTTTGGCTCCAAGCTTCTCATCCCCGGCACTGGCAGATCTGGGTGTAATGGGACAGCTTGTGCATATCACCAACAACAGTAGCTGATCCAATAAAAAGTTGAATCTTAACTACTTTGTCTCCTGTCTCGCTCATATTTGTGACCAACACAACAATCGCACTCTAAACAGGATGGGGAACATCTGGCTTGCGGTCCATTTTTGGCCCACTGGTGCCCACCTCCATTTAAACCAGCCCTGGCCTCGGCTATGTTTTGCGGGCCACCAGGAGCCTGCCAGCCGTGGGAGAGCTGCGTGGAACACTTCTGGTGTGCTGCTGACCATGCCCCCTACATAGGAGACCATGCTCGCTCTCTGGGTGACACTGCAGCCTGTGGAGCCCTGCGGGGGCACAGATCCAGAGTCTTGCGGGGTAAAGGTTTCCCACCTCTGCTCTAAACAAATCAGTAACAAATGTACCTGCCCATGATATTTCACTATCTAACTGCCTAGATCTCGGGTCAGACTCTAATAAAAGTGAGCAATGGAAATAAAAGAAAGGGGCATCACATTTTTCCCACCCATATAAAGAGCTTACCCTCCCAGGTGGGATGGGGGCATATATTTCAGACTGTATTAATGATAAAATGCTGGTGCAAAGGCAGCAACATGTGATTGCATGGGCTGCACCCGCGCCGCAGCGGGTTTTGCCCCTCACAATGTTAAAGTGCTGTGGCTTCATTCTCTTTAGGGCTCCGACTAGTCCTCCTTCCAGGAGTTATGCCTTTTAGCAGCTGCAGCTTGTTGGCGAGGAAGGTGAACTGCATGAAAAGGAGAAAAAGCTACCGAACGTGGAACACATGTTTTGCTTTTGGTACACTTGGGTGCGGGTGTGTGTGGTCGGGGAATAGCTTAAAGTACTTAACTCCTCCCCCCCCCTTGCAAAATGGGCCTTTGGCAACACAATGCCGCATTCCTCCCCACCTGGATCAGACACGCTGAGCTAGCAACCCCCTTTGCAGTGGCTGTAATGATCTCACACTCCTCCCTAAGCTTCCCCATTGTTTGTTGGCTGACTAGGGTACAAAGGGATCCACCAGCCACTGGAGTGATGGGAGTGCTATGCTGTACTGTGTTAAAGGGAGGCCTAGGCAATAGGCTCAGGTACTAAATGGCTTTGCATTCAGTATTAAAATTGCTCCTGCCAGTCTGGACGGCATCGGTTAGATTTGGTGTATGAGATCCAAGTTGTAGTCTAGTGGTCAACTAGTGGTCTATGGTGTGGTGCTGGTCTCCAGTTAAGAGTACTGTGTTTTCAAGTGATAACATAGCAAGTCAACATAGATGTAACTAATCAGCATAGTCATGGAAGGATGCTTACATGAGCAACTGGTCTATGACAGAACTACCAAATAGTAAAATCCAGGCAAGTGTCCTCTTGAGATCTTCAGGGGTGACTACCACAGACTAACCACAAGGAAAAAACTTTCACACAAACATAAATCTATAGTAAACCTGTGGTAAAGTCAATTGCTATTTCTTTACTACTAGAAAAAACATGAAGTCTGAAAAACATGAAGTCTCCTCGGTGAGGAGGACTCTCCAACTTGGCCCCAGCAGGTCAGAGCGCCTCAGGCCAGATTGGACAAAAGAAACTCTCTCATCGTGCAGCCAGCACACATTATTTCTGTAGTTCGAGAGCAGTCAAACCATGCTCCGACTTATCAGCATGAACTGTGTGAGTTAAGCTTGCAGAGTTTGGAGCTGTTACTGCATGATGTCATTCGAAGATATTAGAAAACATGGATAGTTAAGGCCACAGGCCAGATGGGACCCTACCATGGGCAGCATTCAGCCTACGGGCCGCCAATTGGATAGCCCTGCTGAAGGTTACCAGTCTACAGCTCAGCTGAATTTTGGACCGCAACCTACCCCATATTCCCTCTCCTGCTGCCTTTTCTCTCCCCCATTCCCCACCCCATGGGAAGAGAGATTTTTCTCCTAGTTATCTAGCCCATCACAGCTTGCCAACCAGTTCAAAGTCAGGCCTTCTTTCTGCAGCATTGCTACCACTATATGGAGGAGGAGTTTTTAAAAGTCCTCCACCAAAAAAGGTCTGTAATTTTTTAAAAGAAGGAATCTGCCTCAGAGTGGAAAAGTTTGGCAACTACTGCACCGTACTTTGTCTGACATGTAAACCTCAGAAATTGTATAGACTGCAGATTGGGGCTCAGCACCAGTGACAAGCATCTATCGGAGGCCTACATCTTCAGCGAAAAGAATCAAATCTGAGCAGCTCCTGAATCCATATTCATGCACCTAACTGGGGGAAACCACCAGGTTTCCGGAGATGCCAAGTGTGAAATCCATGGGAGCTGCAGGTGCACAGCACCTCCTGAAAAGTAGATCGCTTTGTAGATTTGAAGCCATGATGTTAATCAATCTGACCTCTGGAATGACACAGGCCAGAAAGTTTCCCTCAGTGATTGGGTTTAGTTGCCTATTTACAGATATAGGAACAGGGCTGCCTGGGAGCAGCAGTATGGGGGGGGCAAAAGGAGAGTTGCTGTCTTTCTAGGTTTCACTCAAGAGACTCCAGGTTTTGACCCAGAGTCTCCAGGGTAAGCCCTGATTTCTTCAGGTCCGCTAGCTAGGGTGGCCTTAGTAAACTAGAGAAATCAGGGGTGGCCGTGTTAGAAAGGGAGCATCACACAGGGACATTCATGACATCAGAATGCTCCCTAAGACACAGGGTTACATTAGAAAGCAGCATGATAGCCTTTTCAGCCCCTCCCCTCTCCAAATGACCTGTTACCCCTCCGGATAAAAGCTCAGAGGGAGTAACCCCAGGCAAAAGGGACAATTTACCCCAGGTCCCTCAATGGAATTGGGGATGTAAATTTGAACGTAGTGGATGGTGGAATAAGGGGGCCCCATATGTCATGCTATCCTGGATGTTAATAAGTCTCTGGAAAACCCTGCTTAGGAGGCTAAATTTAGGCATCTATGAATATTTTGACTCTGAAATTTTAGTATAAAAATAAAATAAATTAATAATAAAAAAGTCCTTACACAGGGCTTGAGCCCACAAGATGCTGCAAACACCCTTAATTCCCACTGATGCCACTAGAAGCTGATGGCTCTCAGCTAGTAACGAAAAGGGCTTTTGAAATTCAGGAATCAAGAGTTGAAGATTTGTTTCCTTTCATAAATCTTCCAATTCAACCTATTGCAAATGTCTGCATGAAATGTGTCTTTGTTTAAGTCACTTAGTTGGTTTCTTTAATGAAGACTAAATTTGTTTGATATGACTTTTTACATTTATTTAATCCAGTTTTTACAGAAGCTGAAGCAAAGGCGAAACCTAATATAACAAATTTCAACTTTGTTAAACAAGCCAATTAAACAAATCAAATAAAAGTTGGACAAGGCAGTTTGCTTCCGCTGCAGCTTGTGTCACCCAGGGCGATGACAGGCAACCAATCACAGGCTACATATCAAAGTTTGCAGATAGCAAAATATCAAATTGATGAATACTGAACAGCTAGTGAGCAAGTCTTGCACTGACAAATATCAAATTGAATAACAAATTAACAGATATCAAATAGCAAAGCACAAATTCCCAAAGTCTTGAAAAATTTGAGAGCCAGCAGCAGACCTCATGGCAAAATTCTCAAAGAAGCTGTCCACAGAGTATGTCATGCAAGGGGGAAGGGGGAGATAGCAAAGTTATGACAAGGGCGGCAGGGGTGGGTTTGATTACAGTGTGGTGTGCTAAACCATAGGTTTGCGTCTCAGGCACAATTGTTTAGTATACAGGTATTTAAGTAGGTACAGGTACATTTACTTCCTTTCCTGTCTTGCCCTCTCTATATATACATCCTCCCGTTTACCTTCATTTTCTCTAGAGATGAAACAAGATTTTGCAAAAATAGTCATTCCCATCAAAATCCTGGTTCCAATAACATTTTGGTCGAATCGAGAACTTCTCAGTATTCGACAATGTCTCAATCGACATTTCATTTCTAGGTTTACCAATAATTTGCTTTGTGTCAAATTTCAAATCCCAAGAGGTAATACCCAAGCAATACCACATTTCTTCCATTTTCTCTGCACGCCATTTCCCCTTGTACTTCCTTGTTACGCATTGGCTGGTGAGCAGATTCCTTTACAAATCTGCAGTCCAGCTGCAGATTGGTCAAAGCAAAGGGAACAACACAGAACAACCATTTTGACTGGAGGTCCTGGGGAAAGGTTAAGGGGTGGACCATTTGCACACTGATTGGCTCAGAAATGTGGAAACAACCAACCCGGAAGTAAATGGTATCCTCGGCAATGTGGTGAGTGGTAAATGAATGGTACATACTAGTACGCAGTAAACAGAAAGTCAGTAAATTTGGACAGTATCTTGTGGTATTGCGAGAACTGAGAAATGGTATCAGTATAGGGAAATCGTTGGAAAAATCAATCCTGGTTCCCAATATGGCAAAATTAATTGTAAGCAGCAATTTAGTTACTTGTTTCAGCCCTAAAATTCTTTGCCTCTTCTGCTCCATCTGCTGTCCCCATATTCTGATTATTTCTCATGCCTGTTGTTGGCT
Source organism: Sphenodon punctatus (assembly GCA_003113815.1). Taxonomy (NCBI): domain Eukaryota; kingdom Metazoa; phylum Chordata; class Lepidosauria; order Sphenodontia; family Sphenodontidae; genus Sphenodon; species Sphenodon punctatus. The sequence goes on from QEPC01008313.1 coordinate 579,335, forward strand.
TTCTTTTGCTCCCAGGGTTGGGTTGCTCTCTTCTACATACTGTACAGATCTAACACACCAGTTTTCCTCCAAGGCCAGACAAAGGGTGATTTCAGACATGACGAGGCGCCTATTGGCCCCATCATGGAATCACCTTTCTGATTCCCAGCCGGAATCAGAACGGCCAGTCAACAGACGAGCCGGCTGATTCCAGGGGGGAATCTGGGGGGCGAGGGGGGCCTGTCTCTTATACACATCTATCTGGGGGGTGAGGGGGGGCTGCACGGCACAATGTGCGGTTGCACAAACCCCCCCCCCCACTCCCCCAGCAGTCCACCCTCCTGGAGACAGACTGGCGCAATGGCCAATCCGGTTGCTGCGCCCAATTCTGTCCCGGGGTCTGGGCCACGGCCCGGAATTGGCGGCGGTAACAGACGTTACTGTCCGCCGATTCCGGGCCGTGGTTCAATTAACCATGCTTTTGAAGATGGTGCCCGGACCATCCTTGAAAGCGTGGTTATTTTGCTCACTGCCGGTGGTTCACCGTGATGAACATCTGGCGGCGAGCAACCAGACGTTACGGGACCATCCGCCACCACAGGGCATTGTCCATGGTTGACCGTGATCTCATAACGTCTGAAAATACCCAAAGTAAGGAATACAGAATGAAGAGGCAAAGGCTGCATGGACGGCCACTCTAACTTGATTCCCTATTGTCTAGGTACAAGAGTCCCCCAACGTTTGGGAGATGTAAAAGGGATGTAGCACTTCAGATACAAACCAGAAAGGACAGCTGAAGTGAAAAAGGTGACAAAAGCTGGCAGGTAGGTTTGGAAAGTATCAGAGGATTTCTTGGTACTCATTTTTTCAAATTCTATTTCTATGTTTGGCAATATTCCTTATTTGTAATAAATGGGGTTCTGCATTACTGGTATTAAAATGTGTGCACAGAGGCAGGGAAGTGATTTGTGTCTCATATTTTTGGAGGGGGCCTGTAGTCGAGTTACAAACTGACGGCGGGACAGTTGTTTTTTTTTTTTTAAAAAAAGGTCAAATAGTCCCAGATAGGATGCAAATTTCAAATTCAGATTTGTCAATTCATAACATTTGTCAGCTATCGATCCGCTTTGCATATTAATTTCAGCAGTGCTCTCTGTGGGATCAAGCTCCCAGTGATACTCAGGCAAATTCCCATTAACTTCAAGGAGAGTTTGGCCTGAGAATGGACAATAAGAATAAAGGACTGTGACCTGTAGGAGATGTCCTATAAGATGGCAGTCCTTATTTTGCATCCAAAACGAGTAAGCAGGATGAGCCTGGCATCTTCTCGTATCCTTTAGTCAAGTGTCATGTTCTGTAACTTTGGCTGTACTAGAATATGTACCTAATGCTGACACCCCTCCTCGTTCCTGAAATGGTACTCAGCACCATTTGGTCTTGGATGCATGTGCAGCTAAGCTGTGTTCAGTCACTGCCGCTGTCAGCAACATGTAAGCGCTCTAGATAGACACAGCCTTAATGTGCATTGGGGGGGGCGGGAATATAACGCATTGCAAAGGCAGGGGAAAGGAGCTGTCAACCTAGGGACTGTTCCATCAGATATGTGCAGAGTTTGCATCCATTAGCTAGGCTAGTGACCAAAGCTAATGCCTAGGGCTTTGCATTTCTTTTAAGGATCATGTCATTCAAACCCCACCTTGCTGATGCATCTTTTAAACAGTTCCTCAAAAAGTGAGATTCAGGGGACACCTTCTAATAGACGTTCTCACTGAAGATGAGCCCCCATGAGCCACGTTCACCATCTCCGCACAGCTACCCGACAAGAAACTTCCGGGATTGGAAAGGAAGTGTGCTAACAAGCTGGAAGAACAACATTTAGGGGCTGGTTTTCACTGCATTCCCTCATCATCGTCTTCTGCTGTAGAGAGCTACCAGCTCAGTGTGGACAAAATGGCTCTTCGACTCCAAGCTGAGAACCAACAAATCCGTTGCTCCTAGGATCTGCCTGAATTGTGACTGTCACATTGTTTGGACTCCTCAGAAGAACACGTGTGTGTGTATTAGAAAGGGATTCCTCTTCAACCCATAAAGGCTAGACTTAAAAGTGTAGAATTCAGATGGGGGGGGATGAAATAAAGGGAAAAGGGAGGACTTAAAGAATGCACTCTCCTGAAAGGGCATCTGGAAAAACAGCTCTGCCATTGTTCCCACTGTCCACTTGCTGTTCCAGACACAATGGAGCTGCTTCCCACTTCCACTGTGTCTGATGTAGATTACAATGTCCGGCTTCCACCAAGTCGGATATAGAAGAGGCCAGGCAGCCTTTCCAATGTGGCTGGCACGGCAAGGTAAGCTCCCTTTACAAAGCTCTCCTAGCCTCCTGCTGACTGCGTGCCTGCCCCAAACCGCCCCTTCACTTCAATGCATGAAAAACAGGCTAGGCTGGAGGGCTTTGGAAATCAGTAAATTAGGAAAAAAGAGAAAGAACAGTCCCCCACCCACAAAAGACTGCAAAAATTAAAGGTGGAAGAGGCAAATCAAGAGCACCTACTCTGAACCCATCAAACAGTCGGTCCTTTGAATCGCTGCTAAGTACTCCCACGTTTGAACCTTATGGGGGGGGGGAAACAACACACACACCCCAGGACACTTTTCTGTGATCCTGGCAGCAGTGGCTGAGGCAACGTCCCAGATTTTCCCACAATCTATTGGAAGAAACATGGTTGTACAGTGTAGCAGGTGCAGACATGCCCAGGCAGGAAAACCATCCTGTTGTGTGGACACGCTGGACCGTGTTTGCTGTAACCATGCAAGGCAGAGATGGCAGAGCCTGGTTAACATGATCTGTTTGTGTTAACAGGGCAGGCTCTGCTTTCAGTGAGATGTGCTATATCGAAAGAGAGAGACTAGAAAAGACAAAGAGGTCTGGGCCACTGGGAGACGAGGGTGCCTAGCACACCGTGTTGGACAGAGCACACCAGAAGTCAGCTTTGGTTTGCTCAAAAGAGGATAAATAACTGGTCCCTCCTGCTCTTAACAAACTTCTGATTTTCTGGGCAAATTCCTCTTGGAGGCAAGCCAGCTAATGCCACAGCACAATGATTGTTTCCCAACAATTTCTGCAATTTGCAATCAAATCACTGGGGGAGGCAAAAGAGCAATTGGAAAGGGGGTGTGTGTGGGGGGGAGATGCTTTTATATGCCTTGCATACCTCATCAGCAATGCAGGCACTGCTTTGCAGGCAGGGATGCTGCCAGAGTTAACCCTCTGACGATGGCCCAGCCTGGATGGCCAGCAGGAAACCTGCCAAACAGTCACTACGACTGAGAAGCCCAGCACTTGGTGTCTATGGCTCCTTTTTGTGCTATGGCTTGAATCATGCTAGCAAAAGGCCCATTCAAAAAGAGCGGTCAAGATTTCTCCAATGTGATTTCTGATTAAGGTTGCCAACTGTCCCTTATCTTAAGGAATGACTTTTATTTTATAGGAACATGGTTATTTCAAACCCCCTACCCTATTCCCTGTTCCAAAGAACTCCAGAAAACAGACACCATAGTGTCCCTTAGTTTTGAAATACAATATGGACAATCCTGTTTCTAGTAGGAATCGTATACACCGCCCTTCTGGAGAGGAAGCTGAATCCAGTAGGTTTCACGATCAATGCTAGAGAGAGATATTCTGGGTCCCAGGTAGCTGTGCCGGGAGAAGCTTGATAGGAAAGTCATCTGTCAAAAGAGCTTTGTCTGTACAAAGGTGGAGTCAGAACCTCTGACCAAGTCTGGCCAATGGCTGTTTCTTATTTGGGCCCTTTTCCTTGGCCTGTGGTTGCAGCCCCTACCCTCAAGCACTGAAAGTGAGCTCAGGGGAAGGGAGTGGAGGTGAGGGCATGGACCCAAGGAAAGGGGATGGATCCACGGCATAGATCAGTGATCTGGATCCTCCCCTTCCTCCCCTCATCCTGAGCACACCCATTAAACCCCCCTCCCCCCAACTTCAACCCATGGAGGGGACCGTTTCCTCACCCCCTACTGTACAGTAATGTAGGTAGATAGCCAACAGAAATAGTGCCCTCTTCTGGCACACATAAGAACATGTAGTGTCTATAAATTGGTACGTTCAATAAAGTTGTTGTGCACTGCAAATAGCTTCCTGTGTGTAGCGGTTAACAAAACCCATACTACTTACCCCAGTAGGTGACCTATAGCTCTGTATGTGAATGCACTTGGTCATCATGCTGGGGTGGACACAAAGCATGTTACAGCCTTACCAAGCGAATGCAGGTGCAATGGCTGAAGAGGCACAACATGGACAGGGCCTAGTGGCGCATACCTCCCAACAGTCCCGATTCAGTCGGGACAGTCCCGCTTTGGGTGGTGAATCCTGCTGTCACGCCTGCAGGGGGTCAAAGTCCCGCTTTGAGGAGAGAGAGAGAGACAAAGAGACAGGTATTCAAGGCCCAGGCACCTCCTTCCTGGTTGCCTGCCAGGAAACGCACTTCAGCAGGGGACATATTCAAACAAACGACATGGAATGTCAATTGGTAATAATGGGGATGTGCGAATGACAACAGGCTTTAATGGGCTGGAAGAAGACAAAGGAGCTGCATCTCAAAGACAAATACTTATCAAGTTCCATAAGGAGCACAGGGAGTGACATGGAAAGCTTGGGAGAGCAACAAAGATGGTAAGGTGTTTGGAACACAGGTCGTATGAGGAGAAGTTGAAGGATCTGGTTTGGAGAAAAATAGTCTAAGGGGTGGGGTATGATAACAGTGTACACAAATATTTGAACGGCTGCCATAAAGATAGAAAACAATCATTTCCCCTTGCTGTGAAGGGCAGAACAAGAGGCAATGGGCACACGTTGGAGGAATGCAGATTGAGATTTAAATCTCAGGGGGAAAACCCTGACTGGAACAGGCTACCTAGGGAAGATGTGGCTATTCCATCATCAGAGGTACTTTCGGAAGATACCAGACAAGCATACGTCGGGGTTGGTTTAAGTATACCAGATCCTGCATCACGGGTGGGGGGAAAGACTGGACTCAGTGATCTTGGAGGACCCAGGTTCTAACGGAGCAAAGGAAAAATGCAGGAAAGGAGAAACCAGTATAAACTGCAATGAAAACTATAAAGAATGACAAGGAAGGGGGGGGGGTAGGTGGAATGACAAGAGACTGACTGGAATGATATAGGCCTTTTTTTTTATACGAGACGCACCCACTCATGAACACCCAGAAATCTGGGTGTTTGTGTGTGGGCGAGTCCCGTGAGAAGGACGCAGCAGGTGCGTGTGCGGTGAGTGGGTGTGCATGTGCGCTCCCCGCACTCACTCATCGACACGCACCCCCCACTCACTCATCGACACGCTCCCCCCACTCACTCATCGACACGCTCCCCCCACTCACTCATCGACACGCTCCCCCCACTCATCGACACACACACCCCACTCACTCATCGAAA
>QEPC01008313.1:594300-642696 GCA_003113815.1 Sphenodon punctatus
GACCAGAACTGCACACAATATTCCAGGTGCGGTCGCACCACTGATTTGTATAGAGGCATTATGACATCCTCAGTTTTATTCTCTATCCCCGCCGAATAATTCCTAACATTGTTTGCTTTTTTGACTTCTGCTGCGCACTGCGCTGTAGATTTCATTGTATTGTCTATAACCACCCCTAGATCCTTTTCCTGAGTGGTAACTCCTAGCTTACTACCCAGCATTGTGTACGCATAGTTTGGATTATTTTTCCCTATGTGCGTCACTTTGCACTTGTCCACATTAAATCTCATTTGCCATTTATATGCCCAGGCACCCAGCGTCGTAAGATCCCGTTGCAGTTCCTCACAGTCTGCTCGTGTTTTAACTACCCTGAATAAATATGTGAACTCCCTATGACTAACAATGCAGGTATTATATTGCTACCTGCATTGCTTATGTGCTAGGGCTGGGAATGATGGCATCCTGGGTTGTTCAAACTAGGTTGTGAGGGTTTAAGACAGGATTTGGAAAGTGGGTGACCTGCCCCACCAAAATGTGTCTATCGGGCATGGTGCCCTCACACTGGTGGTAGGATAAACAGGCCAATCAGATTTGTCTTATGAAGGGACTAAGAGCAGGCCCAAAGTCCCATTTCCCAATCTCACTGGCCTTTCCTCATCTAGGAGATGACAAAGTAGTAAAGAGCCCATCAGTCAACAGAGCTGTATACATGTTGGTAGTAATTATAAAACACTGGAGCTCATAGCTGTGTCACGTCGTAAACATGCCCAGAGACACACTGAACGCTCATGTAATTTAAATTGAAGTTTATTGGGAACAACAGAGTCCTTACCTTGATCTGCAAGGCCCTGTCTGAATCCCAAATGTATGTGATAACCCAACCTGCTCTACCTAAATTCATAATATCCCTGCCTGTGCTATCTTGCTTCCAATTAAAGTTTTTCAAACCAATGGGAAGAGTTGGGGTTGCTCATCCAGCAGTCTGACAAAAACCCACTGCCTCTGAGGATGTTTAGCCCTGTAAAGATTAAGGGCTTCATGCTTCCAGAAACTCAGCATCCTCAATGCCCACTGAACTCAGCAAGAGCCATGGGGCTCAAGCACCTCCCGCGAGGTGCTCAGCACATGACCCCATTCAGCCATGAGGCAAAATGTCAGGATCTGGCTCACATTTCAAACTTTAAACAGCTATGAGCCAGTCATCTCAGTCACACCAATGGAAATGTTGAATAGCTCCTGGATGTCTTTAGACATAACATCAATGGGTGTCTGAATGTGTGTTTTGACCTTGATATGAACACTGGTTTGGCCCTGTGTCCACTATGTGATACTGCTAGACACCCAGCCCATCTTGGGGGAAATCGGTGTTTTGCTCGCCACCTGCTCTAAGCACACAAGCACCGCCGCCTCATTCCCCATGTTGTACCTGCTAACATGCCGCGCGATATCATTCGACACAACGTTGGCCACATGTTCACCGAAACATGCAAATTGACCTTGTGATGCAATGGCGTTCACATCATGTGTTCAGCTGGTGGCCAAATTGGTGTTGGGATTGTTATGGTGCTTATACCGAAGGACCAAACACGTGCACAGGGGTTTTGACACCCGATCTTTGTTGTGTCTAAAGATGCCCCCTCCCACTCTCAATAGATTTCCACTGATGCAACTAAGATCAGAGTCTGTCCCAGGCAGAACGTTGGCTAATTTGACACTGGACACATTTCCATATAAAGCAGGGGTCGGGAACCTTTCCCTCCCGAGGGCTACTTTAAAAATTAGTACAAGCTCCAAGGGCCACACAGAAATTGGGGGCAGAAGCATTTAAGGGGTACAGTCCCGAAAAGGAGAAACTGTGCCCTGGATCTGTCCCCTGTCCTTGAGTGCACCCCATCATCTCTGTTCTCTTGCCCCGAGCTCAGTTTTTCAGTGCTTGGGGATACGAACTGGACCCAGGGGACAGCTCCAGGAAGTGGAAAGGGGCCACATAAAAACCTGCCACAGGCCACATTTAGCCCCCGGGCCTGAAGTTCCCCACCCTGATATAAAAAGAGTCCACTCCCTGACTGATGACACTAACTTTCCTCAAGAGCTTATTTGTTAACAATTTGCCCTTCTGGTGACCCTTATAGGAATTAACCAGTAGTTTGTCCCTGTCAGAGTAATGGCAGGTTGAGCCTCACAGGCTGACTCTGGGAAGTCTGCTCTAAAACCTTGTGAAGTCAGTGGAAAAATTCCCACTGAGTTCAGTAGAGCTTTGGGACCAGGCATTGGCCCTTTAACCCTTTAGATTAGAGCTGAAAAGGATAGCTAACTCCGTAATCCCAGTTAATAACTGAAATTCCAGATAACTAATTCGTTAACCGATCAATGACTGCATACCGCAGCAGTTAACTCATTAACCAAAATACTGGTTAATACTGCTTTACTGTTACCGCATAAACAATTTGCCATTTTTCTGCATGGTGCCATCTCCAGTTTACTTCCAGACCAATAGCTCAGCTGCATCCAACAGATTTGAACCAGATATCCAATGGGAAGCTGAGTTGAAGGAATTAACTGAAGTTAACTGAAAAGAATTATGGACAAATAGAACTAGCCAATAAGACTGCAGAATGGATGAGAAAACAGAATGCAATGACACTGTACAATGGTGTAAAATACGGTAACTTAGTTAAACCACTGGTTAATAAACAGTTCCCACTCGATAACCAGTTGTTATTGGCTTGGTTACCAATATCCGTACAGACAGCAATTTCAACTCTAGCTTAGATTCACTTACCAGCTGAAACTCAAATGATGTAATGATTGACTACTTGCTACATGAAGCTGTGAAGTGTTGTTTCCCTACAGGGAATCTCCCTAGGACGCTAGCTCTAGGGAAGCCAACAGAACAGCCTACAGATTGCGGTCATCACCATGGGAAGGAAGACCGTCACTGGGTGATTTCCTCTCCCAACTGCTAATCAGAATTCTGTGGCTAAACAAGGGGGGAGGGAGGGGAGGGGGAAACTGACACTCCACGTAGGAGGCTAGAATTGCTAAAAGCAGGTAACACCCCCCCAACACACTCCACCCCGATATATTGTGTATTCTGAATTCACATTCACAGAAAGTAGAGCAACATTGCGGTGCCTGATCAAACCCAGTTACCTCCAGAGCAGCAGAAGGCTTCTTTTTGAGTTCCTCACATTTTCGGAATTTGCAAATCTGGTGCCCAGTTTTACGGTTCCTACAACTGCTGCACTGCTCGCAGTTTATCCGTCTTCTGCAAGGAGGGCACATGCCACATCTTTTCCGTTTCTTTTTCCCAGAATTGATGGCAGATGCCAATTCATTCTGCATTGGATACTCTGCCAAGCCAGCCATATGGAGCGCACTCTCTGCCAGAAATACGCCAGCAGGGGTCATAATGAAAAGGCCTGGGTTGATGGGAAAAGCCCCCAGGTAAGGAAAATCAGACGGGCTGTTCATTGTCTATGCAGCTGAGACCGCTTCCATATCAGAGATACCAGTCCCGTGGTCATTCGGTAGAGGAATGTGCTCCTGTACCACTCTTTTGAGCATCTCTGTTGTCTGAGCAAACTGTTGTAAGGCGGTCTGTCCTTCTAGTGAGATTTCTGTTGCCCTGTCTGATTTGCTCAGCAAGTTAGAGATGTTTTTGTGCTTTGAGGTAGAATTACTTTTATCCACAGTTGCTTCATTGCCATTAGCTAAGAGGGTTCCTTTCTCTGAATGTTCACTTACTGAGCTGGTGCTGCCAAAGGTGGAGTAGTGGGAGAGCGGCCGGGACTTCTTAAGACTTTTGTTCAAAGGTTCGCTTATTATCCCACTTTTGTTCCTCCTCTCTGAGTTGACAGGGGGCTTAGAGTCATCTTGGTTGTTTTTTTCCAATATATCTGGCTTGTTACCAGTGTCTTGATGAGAGCCAGAATTAGACATGGTTTATAAAAAAAACCCACAAAAAACAATAACCCCACTCACAGCAGAAACCAACCTATCAACCAACCACGGAAGAATTAAATAACAGTAACAAAGAATGGGGGAAGTCCATCCACTGCTGCTCAGCAAGGGTCTTCAGTGCAATCTCAGTGGAGTAACATAGTCTGTGGCTCTTGTACAAAACATTCGGCTCTGGAAGTAGAAGATAATGCACAGTTAATATTCACAAAAGCAGATGGACAGCCAAACCAGTTCCCCCTTTCTCCCTCAACAATATAAGTCTCAACTCTGATCACATGAGAACTACTGGGAGTGGAGCTTGATTTGAATTGGCTTCATCCATCTTTAACGTTAACATAAAAGAAAGATCTGGTCTCTCTCACCAACACCAATCTAAGGGGTGGCAGCTCAAAGGCAGTGATGGGTTAGATTTTTGTCTCCTGCCACTGTTAACTCATGGGTTAATCCCACTGAACTCAGTGGGCCAAGTCTTCTTCTCTGGCTGAGCTGTGCTTAGTGCAAGACTTCGAAGGGAACAAAGGCAACTCTGAATCACCTCTATGTTCCCACTGTCCCTGGGCTGCGAGTCAATGGCGTGGCCCATGGCCTGAAATAGAACAGAGCATCCTGCAGTCCATTTCCTTCCCAACGCCCAAATCCCGCAGGGCTACCCCAGCCGTTGGGATCAGCCAAACCCATCAGCTGCCTTTCCTGGCTGCAATTTTCCAGTCACATTCCCATGAAGGGGGACCCTCAGGTGCCTCTGAAAACGCGTTTGAGGCTGCGGGTGTTTTTAGACAAGCGACTCCCCACCCATTACCCACCCCCCATCATGCATGTTGCAGGGCCGCATTGGTGCCCTGGGTAAGCACTTGTCTAAAAACATCCTGTGAAAGGCAGGGCTGAAGGACCGATTCAGTGAGGTTACACTAGCATAAAGCTGGTGTAAGGGAGAGGCAAAACAGCCCTTTTATCTATGAATGAATGTACTGAATTTTCTATCATTTAAAGTCTTCACATCAAGATTCAAGATGCAGGCCTCCACCCATATAAGTCAATGGCAAAACTTCCACTGATGCTAATGGTGGAGGATTGTCCTGCCTGTTTCTTTTTGAAGAGAGGTTCAGCCACACATTCTGGGCTAGATGCAAAAATGGATAGGTGGATTTCTCTGTCCTTTGCCATGCAGGTGATTACCGCAATGACCCCTTCCAACTCTTAAATCTACAACTCTAGAACCTCGTTCACTTTGTTCTATCTTGTATTTCCTTGAGGTTGAGCAGCGACTAACAAGGAAAGTTTGTGTTTCCCCTCTCCTGTCCCAGGTCATAACTCTTGCATTGCTGCCCTTTGAGCTTGGGAAGCTGGAGGAGAGGCTTCATTTTAGGAGGAATATATTGGTCCTTGACACATGACCACATAAAGTGAGGAGAATATCCCTTGTAACATGAGGCTTCACTTTGCACTTTAAAAACACACCTGCCATTTTGGACCCGAACTATGATGACACTGTTCTCTTTGTTCAAAGTTTGCAAAAGCCACATGCCAACAGGTGGGAGGAGAGATTTTTCCAAAGCCAGATGGTCTGGTTCAGATCTCCTTTACAGCAGTAAAGCACCATTGTTTCCAGCTGAATTGGGCCTTATAAGGACATGAGACTGGAATGAGCCCCTGTGTTAGTACTAGAATCAGCACTGAGTTCTCTGGGGTGCATGTTGAAGAGGGTGGCCTCTCCCTGACAGGTAAAATTTGGTCTCAATTTCAGTCTCTCCAATAACACTGTGCACAAATCTGAGGAACTGCTTCTCTATACTGATTAAACAACTGTGTGATCGAACAGGCAGCATGGAACCTGCGACCACCATTCTTTCTGCAGGGCATACAAACAAAGTTGCATTGCACACCTACAAATGGAGATTAGGGGTGTTAACAAAGAAGACGGTAGCTCACAACTTGTTTATTAGATGTTCGCCCCCGTTAGCCACATGGCCACCACCCACCGAACATGCCGCCCTCCACTCACAGCGAGGTACCAGAGCACGTAGAGCCCACCATGCAGGCAAATGTAGGCTAATATGTGCCCACCTGTCCATGTCCCATCAATCAGGTTGCGTGCAGCATTGTGCACGTACAGATCTGCCAGCACCATAGAGTTGCGGGCAAAAAGCCTAGAGTGCTCCAAGGAGTGACCACTTCTGGCCCCTCTCTCCACTCTCACTGGCATGCATGTAACATCTGCCTTAAAAGCTCTATGCACCATAGTCAAATGTGTGTTCTCCCAGCTCCTCCTAGTTGGCAGTACGTGCCCAACAATTGCTTTTTTCTAGCCGTTGCATTCTCCATAACAACTTGCAGAGGATTACCATTGCTGTAGCCAGGCAACAACCAGCACCACTACCACCACCACACAATTGCAGTCAATGCTACATTCCCTGGACCAAGGATGAGACCAAGGCCTTCATCACTCTGTGCGGGGAGCAAAAGATCCAACATGCCCTGGTGAAGTGCTACAGGAACAAGCAGGTTTTCCAAGATATCTTGGTTCAAATGGCGCAGCAGGTCTACACTCGGGACATGAACCGCTACTGGCAACAGGTCAAGGACTTAAGGCACGATACCAAGGGTGACTTTAGATGGACCCAGGGTTGGCCTCTCCCAGACCTGCTCCAGGGGTGGCCAGCCCTGTGTCCCCTACGTGCAGCCCTGCTTGTACCTGGTTTAAATGGACCCGGCAACTGCTGCAGCCCATGGTCTGCCAGCACGGTCTGCCAACACCGTCCTCCAGGATGTTCTGGAGCACTGCCAACAAAGCTGCCCTGATCAGATGGCAAAGATTAATCTCTTTGGGGACACAAGTGACTTGGGGTACAGGGAATGTGAACCAACTGACTGAGAGCATCTTGTCCTATACAAAGTTTGGAAAAGAGAAGTGCAGAGCACCCTTCAAGCGGGGATGTTTTCTGCCTCAACTGTAGGGTAATACAGAAGATGCTAGAGAGGGGGTACAATTGCTGCATATTTGACTGGGGGTTTTGTGCAAATCAAATGGGATTTCCAACACTACGGCAGGTGAGACCCCAAGAAAACTATGTGCTGCTACCAGTCAGTACATCGGTATAAGCTGTGGATGCGAGAAACTGGGTGGTGACAACATGCAAAGACTGACTGCTTTCAATTTCAGTTTTTACTTTTGCTTTCAATTTTCACTATAGGCGCTGTATGTGATTTGCTCAAGAAACACAGCACTATGCGCAGAGCAAAAAGTTAGTTCCAGCTGCCAAGTGCTCACACGTAAAAACCCAGGTATGAACCTCTGTGGGCGGGTGGGGATAGCAGGTGCTGGACCGGAAGAAAGAAACAGCTGGTGCAGCTTCTTCTTACCTGGTTCGCCATGGCTGTGAGTCATCATAGAGGGCAGGATACTGAGAAGGGCGAATGGTGCGTGGAGCAGGGTGGGGAAGAACCCCAGCCCATGTATTAGGCTGGTCTCGCTAAACTCATGAGTGGGGGCTGAGTGAGAGCTGCCCGAACGCACAAGAAAATTTATTCTCACAACTTGATATCCCGCCCTCTCCTGCCCAACGGCAGCTCAGGGTGGCTCACAAAACATAAATTAAAAAAACTATCAAACATATACATACAACTATAAAACATATTATAAATACAGTAAAATTCAAATCCTTTCAATATTAGTCTCCACTGGAGCAAACAAACTATCCTCCCAACCCAACCTGCCCACTACCCATCTCCCTCACCAAAGGCCCGGCAAAACAAACAGGTCTTACAACAGCGGCAAACAGAGGGGAGGTCCAGGGACAGGTGGACCTCCGCCGGGAGTTCCAGTCGCAGTGCTGCCACCGAAAACACCCTCCTTGGTGTAGCCACCCGAGACACTCTGGGGACATCAAGAAGGGTGCTCCTGGCTGACCGCAGGGGATGATCCAGAATCTGTGTGTGCGTGTGTGTATGTGTGTGAGAGAGAGAGAGAGAGAGAGAGAGAGAGAGAGAGAGAGAGAGAGACGGTCCTGCAGGTAGGTGGGGCCCAGGCCGTGTAGGGCTTTATAAGTAAGAACCAACACCTTGAATTGTGCCCGGAAGACTATAGATAGCCAGTGCAGTGAACAAAGCACCAGTGTTGTATGCTCGCGGCGACCTGTCTCCATAAGGAGGCGGGCTGCCGCATTCTGCACCAGCTGCAGTCTCCAAAATGTCACCAAGGGTAACCTCACGTAGAGTGCATTGCAGTAGTCCAGTCTTGAGGTGATGAAGGCATGGATGATGGTAGCAAGGTCAGAGTCCAAAATATACGGCCGAAGCCATCGTATCAGATGTAATTGACAAACGGCGCCCTTTGCCACAGCCGCCACCTGGACATCCAAGCAGAGCTACGAGTCGAGGAGCACCCCCAGGCTCCGAACCTGAGGAACTAGAGAGGGGCGGACCCCATCTATGATGGGAGCCTCCCAATCTCTGGTCCTCCCCACCAACATCACCTCCATCTTGTCAGGATTCAACTTCAGGCGGCTCGTCCTCATCCAGTCCCCCACAGCCACCAGACACTGAGTAAGCAACGAGACTGCCGGGCCTGGGTCAGCTGAAAATGAGAGATAAAGTTGGGTGTCATCCACCACACTCCAAACTCTCTCACAACCTCCCCTAAAGGCTGCATATACATGTTGAACAGGAGAGGTGACAGAACGGAACCTTGCAGAACACCACACGTGAAGTCCCAGGAAGACAAAGAACAGTCCCCCAACACCACCCGCTGTGTCCTCCCGGCCAGGAAAGAGCGGAACCATTCAAGAACAATTCCACCCACCCCAGCACGGTCCTGCAACGGAATCACCAACATCTCATGGTCAATGGTATCAAAAGCAGCTGATAGATCTAATAGAACCAAAAGAGTCAATCGACAGCAGTCCAACTCACAACGGAGGTCGTCAACCAAGGCCACAAGCGCAGTAGTGCCATAACCAGGGCAAAAGCCAGACTGTGCCAAAAACTGATCCCATCCAGATGCCCCTGAAGCTGCTGAGCCACCACCCACTCAATAACCTTTCCTAAAAAGGGAAGGTTAGAGACCAGCTGATAGCTGGCAGGGAGTCAATTTCCAATGATGGCTTTTTGAGCAACGGTCACACTATGGCCTCCTTGAGACACACAGGGACCCTTCCCTCCCCAGTGGTGTAGTGGTAATTAAGTGCAGGAGCTGTTCATGAGAGTCCCTCCAAAGCCTCCAAGGCTGCTGAGGAGGGCCACAGGAAAAGTGCCGGAGCTCCATTCCCCCGCATTCCTGCTCCACTACACCACTGGCCCTCCCAAAGGGAGGCATTGACCACCCACGCCAGCAATGGCCCCAATATCTCCCTGCTGGCCTTGACCAGCCAGGATGGGCACGGGTCCAGTTTGCAAGACGTGGCTCTAACTGCCACAAGAACATCCCCCGCATCAGCGGACGACATCCACTGAAATTGATCCCATAAAACTGGACAGCCTGGGGCATGCATAACCTCTGAAATACACCCTGGTGGGAGGAGGGAGCCTGCCTATTAGGTTCGACACCCTAAACATGTGAGTGGGGGCTGCACAGTCCCCACCTGGACTCCAGAGTGCTGTCGTCTCATTTGTTAACACCCTAGAGCCCATCCTGGCTCCATATATGCCTAGGAGTGTGAAATTCACTCCCTGCCCACAAATACAGGCACAAAGCAAGGGAAAACCTAAGAACATAAGAAGTGTCAAACTGGGTTAGACCAATGGTCCACCCACCTCAACATCCTGTCTCCAACAGTGGTCACTTTTGGTCACTTCAGTGAAGCACACGACAGGTAACAATGGAGCCATCTACTCCCTGCTAGTCACTCTCAGCTCTTGACAGCCAGATGTTACGTACTCCAACCAACTTGACTAGTAGCCATTTATGGGCCTATCTTCTAAGAACATATCCAATTCTTTTAAAAACCCAATTGCACTATTGATGCTCACATCTTCCAGCAACAAATTCCACGAGTTAATTGTACACCGAGTGAAAAAGTACTTCCCTTTGTTTTAAATCTTCTGTCAAGTCGCATTCACACCTTACAGCAGTGCGGCAGTGGCACTCCCGCGAGAAGATGCAGTGGGGGAAGAAGGTCGATGCCGTCACAACTTCCGGTGCGAACGGCGTTCTACCGCGACAATACCCGCGAGTGACAGGGCTGGATTTGGAGCTCTGTCAGTCGCGAGTATTGTCACGGTAGAACCCCGTTCATACCAGAAGTTGTGATGGCACCAGCCTCCTTCCCTTGTCGAGTCTTCTCCTCGCGGAAGTGCCACTGCCACCCACCGTAAGGTGTAAATGCAGTATCAATTAGTTTCATACAGTGTTCCCTAGCTCTAGCACACTGCTGTGAGCAGTGGATGTGAGAAACTGGGTGGTGACAACATGCCAATGCTGATTGCTTTCCATTTCAAATGTCACTTTCACTTTCCATTTTCACGATAGCCGCTCAAATAACAGCTCCCTGTTTTCCACACCGCTTGTGAGTTGCAGGGCTTTGAGGCCCAAATCCACACCCTTCCTTGCTGGGCAGGATCAGGAGTGTACACACTGCAGTTCCTTCATGATGACTACTCCTGCCGCATCTCTTCCAGATGCGCTAGGGGGCTGACACACTTACAGAGGCTGTATGTCTGTCCACTGTCTGTTCCTGGTGGACTCCTTCACTGGGCCCAGAACCCATTTCACTGGTGCACAAGGAGAGCCAGGGTCTCCCTAGATAGCCGCTCCATCAATATCCCCCAGTTCTGCCATGGGAAATTGGCAGCACAAAATACCTTGGACCCACAAATATATAGTAGCAAATATCAGACACTATAGCCTTAGAATGTCACATGATGACTCTGCCTGTCTGCACAGCCACACGAGCACTGTGGTATCAGCCCAGAAGTTCATTATTTTTCTCATCACTGCAAGATCTGCATGATGACAGGACCATAATGCAGAAACAGGGGAACATCCCATCTCTCCCTGAGAAATAACGCGACTGATGATGTGAGAACTGGTCAAGCCAGTGAATCATTACCATTATCTTCAGCTCTTGCATATTATAATGCGATAGGGTGCCTGTTCTATAAAGTGCTATAGGGCTCTTGTCTAAGGAGTGCTATGGAGCTCTGAGGTGTTTGCCCGACGTAGCTGTGGGCTGTCCGTTCTATGAAGTGCGATGGAGCTGTGGGGTTCTGTTCGATGGAGCTCTAGGGAGCTGTAGGGCTCTGTTTCTATGAAGTGCGATGGAGCTGTGGTGTGAAGAAATAAAAGACCTTTTTTGGCCTAACCTCAATCTTAGGCAATGTGCTATTTTAAACGTGCATAATCTACACTAATCACATGCAAAAATTATGGAAATTAGCACTACCTGCTTGTTTGTTTTTTACCTGTCTGAACAGTAGAAAGATACTGGCATGGAAAGGACTTGCTGTATGGTGAAGTCTGAGACGGTAGAGGCTACTAGTGCTGCTATAAGCATCAGCAGGACAAATCCAGTCTGGTGTAAGCAGATGCATCATCTCCCCTGGGAGTCTATGGCCAAACTCATTGGCAAGAGCTGGCAAGGAGACCGGCCTAAGGGATAAAGCAGCATAACATGCCCTGCTCTGGCATTCCGTCAGCATGCAAAGCCATAAAAGTAGGCTCTGGGGTCAGCTGGGAGTCCCTTTCTACCAGCACTCCCACGTGACATACCTTCATTACGAAACGTCTGTAACTAACTGGCACGCTCGCTCGGGGGACCCAATGGGGAGCGGAGCAGGAAAAGCACCATACAAGAGGATGTGAGATAAAGCAGCCTGGCCTCCTTATCTCACGCCCTCCTGGTACTGCTTTTCCTGCCCCCTCCCCCCCCCCCCAAAAGCAAGGCAGTCGCTGTTGTTTTGCACACCTACTCCGCACTTGCCGACACCCAACTTGTAACTGACACCCAAGCTAGATGCTCTCATGATCACTCTGGGCCGCTAGTGGCGGTGCAAACACACACACACACACACACACAGAGGCAAGAGGCTGGGATGGAGGCACTGGATGGAAATATAGCCAAAACGTCAGGCATGAGAGAAGAGGGACAAACCCAAAGCAGGCATAGGCAGATGCAGCAAGGTGAAAGAGACCCTAGAACATCACTTTAAATTCCTATAAGATCTTCCACCTCAAAAGATGCCCAGAGAACACTAGGCTCAGTTCTCATCATGCAAAGTGCAAATGAACAGGTTTGTGTAGGGGGATTCTGAAGAGCCCATGTGAGCAAGGCACCAGACTTTGTGATCATCTAGACTAATCTTCCCCTGCCAAATACAGGCGTCTGAGAAGGGCTAGATCTGCTAGCCCCAGATCTTCCCCTTTGCAGGCATCCAAATCAGAAAATGCAGGCTCTACCTTTTGTCTATCGTTTTTAGGAGTGCTTTACCACTCCTTATCTAATTTACCCTCCTAACAACCCTGTGGGACATAAGTCATTATAATCCCCACATACAGATGAGAAGTCGAAGTCAAGAGTGACTTGCCAAAGACTACCTAGCGTTTCATAGTTAAGACAGGATTTGAAGTCTGGTCTCCTAAGTCCAAGCCCAGTACCTTACCCACTAGGCTACACTGGCCTGCTTAGTACAGCTAAGGATTTCCGTGGCCCTTACTTGGATCAGCTGATTTGGTCCATAAGAAACTATCCCATAGCTGTCTCCTGTATATCTCCATATACTACACTCCGTTTACATCATGGACAATCAGGAGATTGGCGTAAAAGGATGGAATGCCCCTTAGTCAGGGACCCATGTTCATTGCATTTTCTCCATTGGTGGCATTGGGGAAAACACTGAAGTGAACGTGGGTCCCTACTCTTAGTATCCTTGCTTCATTGTGATGCACGTCCTCCCACGGAATGGAGTTTTTCCATTGTTTACCTGCTGCTGGGATTCTGTGCTTCATAACAACATGCACGGAATTCAGGAGCTTCAAAATTCTGACAATTGGGGGCTGTGACTCGGGGTGTGCTCAGACGTTTAAGGTCCCCAGGTGATTAGGAAGCCTCCACACTAGGACGCCAGTCCCAGTGGGCTGTCCCATTTAAGCAGCTTCTTCTGTACCAGCAGCCACCGGGGGTGGGGAGGCAGATGTAGCAACATTACACAACAGCTTAACCTGATGGTGATGAATGCCATATGTGGATGCAGCAGGTGAGACAATATGGTGGATGGAATGTAATTACCCAGTAAATGCAGGTAACTCGATGGGATTTTGTATGGTCATAAAGAGACAGGGTTCTTGATTTTGCAAACTTATTGTCAAACCTGTTTGGGGAATTGCTCATCCTAGATTTAGTAATTATGTTCCCTGTTCTGGACCAATACTCTAGAAGCCTGCACAAGACCACAAAGTTGTTGGCTAAGTGGACAAATCAGAGCTTTGTGTAGGGTGTTAAATTAGGCCTATGTTCGTGGGTTCTTTGTAACCGAGTGACATTTTCATTGTAAATGACTCTGCTAGGAAACCTTTCAGCATACCTGGCGGCCCCACTTATTATTTTAGTATGTGACTCTTGCCTGGACACCTGTATGTTGGAAGGTACTGACTTCAAGAGTCGACGTCTCAGACAGGCAGGGAAGGTGCTCATGATAAAAGAAAGGACATTGCCTCTTCCTAGTCCAAGCCAATCAGATTAAACAGAGTTAACTATAAAATATGAGGGACTCAAGGAAAAGGGAAAGTGTTCATTATAGAATACAGAGTTTGAATATGGCTCGCAGTCCTGGAGTATCAACAAAAACTTGCTCCCATGCATAAACCAAAACTACTCTCACAACAGTCACCCCATACCTGTCTGTCTTGCTTATGAGCATGGACACACGTGCCTAGATACAAACAGTTTCAGCAGCTCATTCTTATCTTCCACACACACTTTAGGAAACTCACCTTTCACTTTGGGCTTTAACACTCTGTTACAGACATACGGCTCAACCCCACCTTTACTGTCAACTTTCAATGTCAGTTTCTTCCAGTGTCTCCAGCAACAGAGGGCAGAAGATGCTAGGCTAATCAATGCAAGAGCAAAGCGTGGAAACTGGCTTCACGGGAACATGGTGCTCTGGCCTTGTAAGCAATGGGAAGGCATGAATCGTGGGGGGAAATGGGCGAAGACAGGAAGGAGAAGGGACACACAATGGGTAGCCAGGGTTGGTGGCAGCTTGGTTAGTAGGATCTATGGATCAGACTGTGGCGGGGGGGGTGGTGGGGGGGTGGAGGATTGGTTCTATATTTCCCAAGATATGGATGCCCAGTGTAGCCTTGAACATCTCCACTGTGGAATAAAATTCCATAAGAGGTTCAGTGGCCTCCCCAAGACTCCGGTCTCAAGTGCTACTACCCATTGTCACACGTACAAAGAAGCTTGGCTGCACACCAACAATCCCCATATACCCGCACAGACCCCATTCTCTCTGTCACAGGCATGAGCCTTGAAAGGAGCCGGTGCAGCTAAGGAGCATTGTGAGGACAGTATGGATGCTGCTCCAGAATCCTTAAGCTGTACCTCCTAGTTGAAATTATTATGATTATTTATCATTTCTCTAGCACCTTTAATGCTCAAAGTGCTTTACAATCCTTATCTAATTCACCCTCACAACAACCTTGTGCGATAGGTCATTATTATTACCATTTTACAGATGGGAAACCGTGGCCAAACGAGTGAGTAAAATTTGGGCAAGGTCTCCCAGTGAATTCATGGCTAAGATGAGATTTGAAACCTGGTCTAGCAGGTCCAAAACCAATACCTTATCCACTAGGCCTCACTACTCCTCTACTTTCACAGCAGGACATAAACAAGGAACCTCCCCTCATGTGCACGCACGCACATCACAGATGCCCTCTTCTTAACTACCAGCGGATGGAAAGGGACAGATGAAAACAGGGCCCTTGGTGTAAGTAGTGCTTTGGGGTTAGATATTTCAAAGTGCTTTCTGTTGGCCAATCCTGCTCCCGCTGAAGCCAATGGTGAAACTCCCACTGACTTTAATGGTGGAGGATTGTCCTGTTTGTGATTGCTTTTGAAAACCCTCCCTTCCACAAAAGGATTTCAGTGCACTTTAGCAGCAGCAAGGACTGTAAACTCACAACACCTAGTGTGAGCAGGGAGGTATTAGCATCCCCATTTCATACCCCAGCAAAGGGAGGCGCGAAGAAGTGAAGTGACTTGCAGAGAGTCATTGGTCTCAGCCAGGATCACAATCAAGGTGCCTTAAGCTCCCAGCCCTGCTCCTTAGCCATAAAACCACCCGACTGGGGAAACCAATAGAAGGTTGTAAAAAGCAGAATGATTTTGAGCTGCCTTTCTCGCAGTCTGCGAGTGCAGCTTTCCCCTCTGCCGCTCCTGCCATCTGGAACAGCCTCCCTGCATCTCTCTGCATCACAGCCTCTTCACCTCATTTCAAATTGCAGCTGAAAAAAAATCTCTCATCTCCGCCAGCTTCTGTGGGGCATACGCCGAGTCCTCCCCGGCTTAGGGAGAGAGCCATGCACCGTTTGGGCACACAGGCAATCCAAATACTCGTTGCCTGTGTACCTCTGAATTCCTTGGCTGAGCACAGCTTGCATAGGAGTTGTGACACACACCCCACCCCAGCCAAAGTTGTTTTGCAACAAAGAAATGGTCTGTTCCTCAGGATACGTTTTTGTCTAAGAAAGCGGGACACCCAGGGATGCTCCACCACAGGAAAGGCAGAACCATATGGAAGGAGTGAGTAACAGGGTGAGGAAGAAAAAAGGCAGGTGCAGAATAGAGACATGGCACAATTCAGGAAGGAAAGGAGAGGAGCAGAGAAGGAGTTAATATAGATCTTTTTGTTAACATAGATCTTGCTCCAAGATGGAGAGTAACACCTCCAAAACCCTGAAATTAATACTTTAACCAAGATTCAATTTCGTGAAATCCCCAATAACATAGGTCTTGCTCCTGAGCAGAGCATAAGTATGACCAGGCCTAGCCCCTGAAATTAGTACTTAAACAAAATTCAGAAAAAATCCCAGAAGCATAGGTCTTGCGGAGCGTGGGTTTGACCAGATCTAGCCCTTAAACTTAATGTCATAATGTTATAGCACAAGCCATTCATAAAGAGCAGGTAGGCTCAGATGAGCCATACAATACTATACCATACAAAAACAAATATTGAAAGAAAACAAAACAAAGTCTAGTCATGGTACAACCAAGACTTCAACCTTCTACCGGCCGAGATTTCTTTAATTTAAGGACCTGTGGAAAAGAAGATTGCTACTTTAACCGTTGTATCAGGGTTTGAATCTTCTAAAAAGGCTGGTAGCACATACAAATAATTACATGACCGATCTATTGGAATGAGCGGCTCTGTCAATTGGGACCTTATGATAGAGTGCAGCGGGCATTCGAAGGTAATATGGATCAAGGACTCCACCACAACAGCAGTTTGACATGGAAGGAGCAATACTGGCAATCCTTTTTTTGAAGTGGAATTCCCACATACCTCCCTTCCAACAGGGGAAGGGAATGAATTGAATCTGGCCAAAGTAAATGCAGTCCTGTCTCCCCATAAAGAAAGGTTATGTAATTAAGAAGCTCCAATCATTGGTGTCAAAAACTCACCATAAACCTTAGCCACTATCTGCAGGCCAATTGATTCCCCAAGAGTTTGTAGTTCCTGGTCCCTAATCCTAGCTTTCACCTCGGACCAGGCCTTGACATATGTCCTAGTAAGAATAAAGGACCTAGAAAACCCCAGGGAGTGCAAAAGCAATTCCGCTCTGGTTTCCCACGAGGAGGAGGAGGAAAGATGAAGGAAACCAAAGACACCAAAAAAAGTCAATGCTGGCTCTTGCCACAGCAAGAGGGTAAAAGGGGGAAGTATCTGGAAAGACTGTATTACCCAGACACAGGACGCCAGGGTTACTCAGGCCTTTGCTGTGTTCACATTACAGAGTAAGTTCAAACCAACCTAGCTCAGAATTAGATGCCACGTTTGTGTGCTCACACTAGAGCTGAAATGGGGACCCAGAAAAAAAATGAGTACACTCATTGAATCTGTGGTACCCAAATCACCTTCCATGGACCTGGAAAGCCAGGGTTTGAATCTGCCCTAGCCATGAACTTACTGAGTGACCTTGGGCACGTGTCAAACTCTGACTCAGTTCCCCATCCGTAAAATGGGAATGCATGTGTCTCTCCCTGTGTTCCCCTATATTAAGTTTGTAAGCCCACTGGGCAGGGACCTGTCTCTAATAATAATTGTAAAGTGCCTGGTACACTTTTGGTGCTATATAAATGCTATAATAATAATGGTTCGGGTACTACAAAGTGCCCACACGGTACACAAAGGCCACTTTTACACATGACACAAATGAGTTCTTATAAGCACTCAAGATAATATTGGTTGTTATAAATGCTGGAGTTTTGTAATGTGTGAACACATTGCCTCCCACCCACCTCCACCTCCTGCTCCCGTCCCACCCCCTCTCCCTCCCTCCTCACATCCTTCCCTCCTGTCTCTCTCGAGGAAATTTCCGCTCTGCTCTCTTCATCCAACCCCTCCACCTGCCCCCTTGGCCCGATCCCCTCCCGCCTCCTGACCTCTATTGCTCCCCCACTTCTACATGTCATCAATCTCTCCCTTTCCACAGGCTCCTTCCCCTCTGCCTTCAAGCATGCCACTGTCTCCCCCAAATCTCCGCTCTGCTCTCTTCATCCAACCCCTCCACCTGCCCCCTTGACCCGATCCCCTCCCGCCTCCTGACCTCTATTGCTCCCCCACTTCTACATGTCATCAATCTCTCTCTTTCCACAGGCTCCTTCCCCTCTGCCTTCAAGCATGCCACTGTCTCCCCCATCCTCAAAAAGCCCACCCTGGACCCATCTGACCCCTCTAGTTACCGGCCAGTCTCCCTCCTTCCCTTTGCCTCAAAGCTTCTGGAACGTGTCGTCTACTCCCGCTGCCTGGACCTCCTCTCTGCCAACTCCTCCCTGGACCCTCTCCAATCCGGCTTCCGCCCCCTCCACTCTACTGAAACTGCCCTGGCCAAGATCACCAATGATCTACTTGTCGCTAAATCTAAGCGCCTCTACTCCATTCTTGTCCTCCTTGACCTCTCTGCTGCCTTTGACACTGTCGACCACTTGCTTCTATTGGACTCGCTTTACTCTTTGGGCTTCCGTGGCTCTGTCCTTGACTGGTTCTCCTCCTACCTCTCTGACCGCTCCTTTAAAGTCTCGCTCCCCGAGTCAAACTCCTCCTCCCTCCCCCTTTCGGTTGGGGTCCCCCAAGGCTCTGTCCTTGGCCCTCTCCTCTTCTCTATTTACACCCTGTCCCTTGGCAAAATTATTGCCTCCCACGGATTCCAATATCATCTCTACGCTGATGACACCCAACTCTATCTTTCTACCCCCTCTCTCTCCTCTTCTGTCCACTCACGCCTCGTCAACTGCCTCTCTGATATCTCCGCCTGGATGTCCCGACGTCAACTCAAGCTCAACATGGCCAAGACCGAACTCCTCATTTTTCCTCCCTCCTCTTCCTCTCCCTCTAACCTGCCCATCTGCATCGATGGAGTCACCATCCATCCTGTTCTCCAAGCCCGTAGCTTGGGCTTCATCTTTGACACGCACCTCTCTTTTAAACCTTACATTGACTCTGTTGCCAAATCCTGCCGATTCGCCCTCCATAACATTGCTCGGATCCGCCCCTTTCTCTCTACCTCCTCGGCCAAAACCCTTGTTCATGCCATGGTTATCTCTCGCCTCGATTACTGCAACCTCCTCCTTGCTGGCCTCCCTCGCTCTCACCTGTCCCCCCTTATCGCAATCCAAAACTCCGCTGCCAAGGTCATTCACTCTGCCCGTCGCTTCGACCATGTGCAGCCTCTCCTCTTCTCTCTTCACTGGCTCCCCCTTCCTGAACGTATCCTGTTTAAACTCCTGGTATTCACGTTCAAAACACTCCACAACCAAGCTCCCCCTTACCTCTCGGACCTAATCTCCCTACGCACTCCTGCACGCGCTCTCCGCTCTTCCTCTGTCCCCTCCCTCACTCTCCCTCGTTTCTCCTGCTCACCTAACCGCCTTCGACCCTTCTCCCTCGCTGCCCCCCATGCCTGGAACTCCCTCCCTACCCACATCCGCCTTGCCCCCTCCCTCCGCTCCTTCAAATCCCTCCTCAAGACCCACTTTTTCCTCGCCGCCTTTCCCAATGCCTGCTAGTCGTTCCCCGTATACTTACTGTCTGCCCTCCTCTGCAGACTGCTGCCACCAACCTGTTTGTAACCAAGCCAAGCACACGCACCTGAGACTTCGCATCCGCTTGAATGTTTGTTTGTCTTCTCCCCTGTCTCTCCCACTGTCCCCTCTCCCTGTCTCCCCCTCCTTGTCTTTTAGATTGTAAGCCACCGGCAAGGACCGCGTCTAGTTCTGTGTTCTGTACAGCACCAGGTCACACGACTGGCGCTATATAAATGTCTAATAATAATAATAATAATGCAGCGAGATCCTGCAGCCTTGTAAGACCAACCAGATGCGACTCTTAGGCTGCTTTTAGACGAGCGGGTTGCAGTTGCATGACCTGCTCGCGCAATTTTTCAAAATCCTGCGAGGCGGGATTAAACATGACCGCTCACGCGCATTCAAGGTGGTCGCGCATTCTTTAATGACCGCAAGGTACCAGGCATTCAGGTACCCAAAATGGTGGCCGCACTACTTGTGTCAGTTCTAGTTCACAACCAGCAACAGAAACTCAAGCTTACTGCTGGAATTCAAGTCAACCATGTGTTCACACTGGCTCTGTTGAGCTTGACACATGAATCTGGAGGCATATCTGGGGTTTATTGGGCTGTCTTTTGCAGCTAGGAGCTGTCAAATCCAAGCTAATTGCTCTGTGTGTCTGCACGGCACTTAGCCTGGACTAAAGGGAGACATGTTAAGGTAACCTGAGTTCCCACTGGAGAACCTTCACCTGTTGGGGCTGGATCTGGACCCCTGCAGGGCTCTGCAGGTTGGAGAGTGCTGCAGGGGAGGGGGATGTGGCCTCCTGTGTACAGGGTTTGACCACCAACCCAGAAAGGCTCCAAGGCCATATGAAGCCTGGTTAACCACTAGTGGCCTGTACCATGTGAACAGCCACCATTGAATGAAGGGCAGGTTGCCGCAGGTTGGAGGTTCCCCATCCTTGCCTAAGGGAAAGGGATTTACACATGCAGATTTAAGTAACTGATGCACTGAAGCATTTCAAGTGTTAGAAGTGGAGCTTGGACTCAGGCTAACAGCATTTTTAGACGAGACGCAGTTTCTCCCGGACTTCAGAGTTCAGGAGAAATGAAATTGCATGTACATAGGAGGGGTGGTGATAGCCATTCACACCGCTACTGGACACCATTGAAAACAGCGGACGCCGGGGAACTCGCACAGGGATGGAGATCTGGACTTGTGAAATCAAGGTTTCACAAGTCCGGATCTCCATCCATGCGCGAGTTCCCCTGGCACCTGTTGTTTTCAGTGGTGCCTGGCTGACTTCTGGTAGTGCTGTGAACACACACCCCGTGTGCAATTTTGTTTCTCCCTGACTCTTGCCTAAAATCACCTTAAGTCTCTAGTGTAGACGGCCTGTAAGTGGGTTGGCAAGGGACGAAAGTGTATCGAGGAGGGGAAAAAAGGACCTCCTGACCCAAAGCAACACTACTTCTGGCTCCTTAGGCCTTATTTATACAAAACTTGTAACCAAGCTAACTAAATCTCATATTTAGTGGTGTAAATTCAATATGGGCTAGTTACCTAGCCCGGGTACTAACACTCATTGAATGGGTTAAGATTGGTTAAGCGAACTCATCAGAACCCGCTCTGAACAGATGGCTTTGCCAGAGTGTCTACACAGGGAGGTGAATGCAACGTAGGGAAGTCCATAGTCACAGATGAGATACAGAGCCCTCCCTTACCTCCTCTGCTAGGCCTGGAGGTAAGGTAAGGTGAATGGCAATGTGGTGCAAAGGCTCTGGCAGGGGCTCTTGTAAGAGACAGGGAGCAAGTGTGACATAGTATGAAGGCAACCGGGCCACTGAACATTTTTTCAGTGCCACAAATAGAGATATTTATTTAATGAATTTATTTATTTGTTTGATTTTGCCCTCCTCTCTTCTTTCCCTTTGCGAAAAAAATAAATAAATGTGAAAATAGAGGTTTTCATTTTAAAATGTTTAAAATGCAAAAGAATTTGATATTTCTGAATGTTATCATTTTCAAAACTGCCCAAAATGGCAGTTTGTGAAAGCCCACAATCTTTTCGAATTCCTCCCCCACCCCATCTATTTCACTGAAAAAACTGGAAAAAAAAAGAAAATCAGGAAAATCCAGATCATACTAAACTTCATATAACAAAGAACAAATAGAGTGCCTGAGTATTTTCAGAGACGGAGTCAAAGTAGTCCAGGTGGTATCTTTTATTGGACTAACTGTTGCTGATGAGATTATGCCGGGCTTTCAGGGCACAGAGATCCCTTCCTCGGGCATGTAACAAGTCAGAACCACCGACTGAGCAAATGCAGGACAGGTAGATATGAAAGGAGGCAGTAACCAAGTACTTTCAGCAGAAATGGAAATAGTTTGTGAATGTTGCCATTTTTGTGAAACTGCTCCTAGTTTCCAGGAAGGGACGGGTGGGGGTGGGGGGGTGGAAACCTTCCCCAGCTGCTTTCCAGATTGCTTCTATAATCCCCTGTTTAGAAAAAGCTGGCCGTGTTCCTGTTGGAACACCAGTGGCATCCCATTGCCTGTCCCCCTCTCTCTGTCCTGATCCTGCAAAGAATGCCATGCGGATGGAGTTCCCTGTATGAAGCCAGTCCTCTGGGCAACTGGCGGTGTCATCTGCAGGACCACCCTTATGTCATGTGCAGGATGCACTATGTTATCTGCAGGATCAGGACCTCTACTTGCTACACTTTATGGGCACCTAACCCACCAATGTTATGGAGCTGTCACACCCCTAAGCTCTCTCAGGGGTTTCCATCCAACTTCTGTTTCTAGTTTATTCCATGTTGAATTTATTGCTGTTTTAATAAAAACGTACCCTCATCTCTGTAGCAATTGACTGTAATATATATATATATATATATATATATATATATATATAATATTCATATATCAATCTGTCTGTCTGTCTATCTAACAAAGAACACCCCCCCCCTACTCTGAAACCTCCTCCCTCCCGAAAATTTGCCAGGCTGAGTGTGTCATCTGCGCTCCTGTCAGAAGGTACTTAGTTTCAGAGATAGCATTAAGTATCATGTGATGCACCCATTCATTCAGGTCTTTGAATACAGGGCAGCTTAACAGGTTGGAATGACGCCAGGGGCAAAGGGGACATCGCCAAGGTCAGAAGGCCCACACTGGCCCTGCCAGACTCGCTGTTTAGAAAAAGCTGGCCGTGTTCCTGTTGGAACACCAGTGGCATCCCATTGCCTGTCCCCCGATCCCCACCCCCCAAACCAGCATTAGCAGCCCAGCTGCTCGCCGACAGTCCTGTGTGATAAACAAACCAGCCACACAGCCCGGCCATTCATGGGAAATGCTGCAGAGGCAGGGCTGCTATTATACACAACCTGTCTGGTAGTACACAGAGCCCAGTGACCTTTGGGCAGGGGCCTGTGTTTACTGTGTTTCCTCATTGGCAGGAATGGGGGAAATGCTGTGAACACAGGTCCCTGATTATGGGCAGGGCTGGCCTTACCCTTGGTGAGGCGTGGGGCAGGAAAGACCGACCATGGACAGAGCCCGAGGCAGGGGACTGATGGGGCAGACGTAGGCTGGGCTGTGGGCCCCACAGGAAGTGTCTGTAACCTGCCCCTGGAACCTCTGGAGCAGTAGCCCTGCAAACACCCCATGGCCACCCCCAGAGCCACCCCCAGGAGCTTCCAGGCCATGGGGCCTCTGAAAATATAGGGCCAGGGGTGTGGAGCCCTGTCTTCCCTGCCTACGGTCAGCTGTATCTATGGGCATTTCCTAACCCGTATGTTCAACACTCCCAGATTTACCACCCACCCAACTCACAGATAGCCAGCTTGTGAGCCCTCACATTCATACAAGCAGCCCTATAATCACAAACGTGTCCGCACGCAGGCGACGTCACAATAACAAATCAGCCCGCGTGGTCCCAGCGCTCCCAGGCAACCCTGTAACGACAAACCAAAGTACATAAAGGAGGAGAAAGATGGCTAGCGGAAAACAGGCAGGGACCGCGTCTATTTCTATGTTCTGTACAGCGCCAGGTACATGGTTGGCGCTATATAAATGTTTATAATAATAATAAACTCATGTTCTTGAGCTTCCAAGGGTTTCTATAGGCTTGGAGGGGTTCAAGCCCAATATAACTAACTGCTTGACTGCTTCAAAGCTGGGACAGCCTGTTGGGATTGTCCTGTTAGTCCCAGAATGCAGTGCTGCAGCACTCAGAAGATGGCAGAGAGGGGCAAGGGGAGGCAACAGAGAGAGGCTTCCAGTGAAGAGGTCGTTAACTTTATTCACCAGGCAAGGGTGTAGCTATAATAGGGGCAGGTGGGGCTGCATCGGGGTCCATGAGCCTGGAGGGCCTGTGCTCCTTGGTGTAGTTGCATCCCCTGCCCCGGGGAAGGCGAGCAGGAGAGCCCATTCCATCTTCCGCACTAGGGCCTATTCCAGAGGTGGGCAAATGACAGCTCAGGAGCCACACGCGGGGCTCTCCCACACCTCTACTGAGGCTCTCTGAAGAAGTGTATGTGTGTGTGTGTGTGCACACGTGTACATTCAGTGGTGGTTCTGGGCCACGTGAAGACCTCGCTGTGTGGCTCTTCTGACTGGGAACTTGACCCATCCCTTGCCTATTCTATAGCCCTACTGCCAGGATCCAGCAGGCCTGCCCACACAGAACCCAGCACTTTGCCTTACAGAAATGACAGAGCTGCTCCAAGGGGGGGGAACACGGAGCTGCAGGGGGAAGCAAAGAATCACGTCCCAGGGAAGGAGTCTTTACTGCCCAGGTCAGGGAGCAGCAAGGCCCTAGCTCCTCCTGAAAACAGCCAAACCTCTCGCCAAACACAAAGAGGAGTCTGCTGACTGGGAGCTGCAGGAAGGCCCCACCGGAATCTCCAACCTAGAATACGGACATGGGGATCACAGGCCGGGCTGGTCTTGGCTTAGGGGTTTTCCCCACTAATGAGGGTCTGCAAGCCTGTAGCAACAATCCCACTGCCCCCCCAGAAGGGGTGGGAGTCAAAGTCCTTCTTTCAGGAGAGAGAGAGAGAGAGACAAAAAGACCAGTATTCAACCCTCAGGCCCCTCTTTCCTGGATGCCTCCCAGAAAAGAAAAAAAAATCACTTGAGAGGACAATGGGGTGATGATGGAATGAGCAGAAAGTAAGTGGAATGAGAAGCAGGGGAGCGTCTACACACTGGGAATGTTG
The DNA here is from genome assembly GCA_003113815.1 of Sphenodon punctatus. Taxonomy (NCBI): domain Eukaryota; kingdom Metazoa; phylum Chordata; class Lepidosauria; order Sphenodontia; family Sphenodontidae; genus Sphenodon; species Sphenodon punctatus. Next base: position 618,707 of record QEPC01008313.1, read on the forward strand.
TGTGGTATGTTCATGCGTGTAAATATGCGACGGGGGTGGAGTTTATTCACTGAAGCTCCTCCCCCTCCACTGAAAGTGGGGCTTATTGGTTGAGCAGTCCCCCCCCCGACCCCCCACTTTGCTGCGAGGTATTCAAATCTCCAATATTCTCCCCCACATCACTCTCCACATCAGTTGACAATCTCACTCTCACTTTCTTTCACACACACACATTCCTCAAACATGCTCCATTTTCCTACACACGCACCTTCCAATTCCGTTTAATAGCCTTCCACACTCCTATCGCCCCCCCAAATTAGGAATGCAGCAGGAATGGGGGTCCAGGACCCTGAGCCCCTCTCTTAGCCCTGCCTTCCAACCTCAAGAATACACATTCCCTCTCCTCTCTCTCCACCCTTCCAGGCTCTGTTTCCTTCCCAGAGGGGGTGGTTGCACTAGAGGGGAAGGGACAGAGAGGGTGGGGTGTGAGCATGTAATGTGTTCTTGACTCACACTCCCTGTTCCCCACAGCACATATACCCCATCCGGGGGGTAGATGGCACTTGGGGGGGGGGATCCCGCCCTCATTCTCCCCCCTCATTTCACGACCTGTCCAAGAAAATTTGGGAGGAAATTGAAGATAAACTGTTCCAAGCATTCTATGAACCAATGTAACTAACAACTACCATTATAGTATTACTATTATTATTATAACTAGCTATTGCAATTGTTCTCAACCCAAAGGATATAACCATGTTTGTTTTGATAATCAAGTAAATCCTGCAAATAAGTTCAATTTTTCCCATAATTTCTGGCCTTTTTTATGGAAAACAAACCACTTCCTTTCCGTGTTTTCAAAATGTTCAGAAATTTTGCATCTCAAGGATTGGGGAGCATTTGTGCCTGGGTGTGTGGGCCAAAGGGAAGGGGTCAGGGCTGCCCTTCAACCCACCCACCCCCCACACACACTATGTTCACCCTGGTTGTTCTCCTACCCCAAATCCACTCCAGTATCCCATACAAATATCCACACACATCGTCATCATCTCCATCTTCACTCCAACATAACCCCACACCATTCCCCACACTTGCTATGGCCAGTCCTTTTGTGCCCCAACCCCCCATCCCATCAGCTATGACTCCGTAGCATTCGCCTGCAGTATTCCCCATCCTCTCTTCTGCAAAGCTCCTTTCCGTGCCCTGCAGCTCTCGCTCTCCCTAGTGTCAGTGTGCTGGCTTTATAGAATCGACATGGGAAGTGGAGGGGGAGTGCGAGATCTACAGAAAGCTGCTATTTTGAACCCACGCTAACAGGTCTGTGTCCTTAGTTCAAGACAGGCTGTTAGATCCGTATGTCCATGGTTTAATCCCTGCAGATAGACAGACCCATCCGGGGATGCTATTACAGGGTGTTTTTAAATGAGCAGGGTCCTGTGGCTGCTAAGTAGCACCGCTGCGGAGCAGCTACTCATGTGGAGTTGTGTGGGGAGGGATTCTAACAGGCAGCCCCCAGCATGGCTCCCGCAGCCGCCGCCTTGCACTCCCCTCTGCCATGGACCAAGGGAGAGGGGGAAGCGTGCCAGGCTAGCCTTTGAAATCGACATGTTGGGGAACCCGGACTCCTCAGCACTCACAGCCAGTTCCTGTGTCTTGCAAATGCCATGTGTCCTGCTCAGAGTGCCTATGAGAAGTGGACCAGTCTGCTGGCGTGCCTGACCGATCCAGTTCATACAGCCAGAGGATGCACGGGTGCCCATTGCCACGGACATTTTTGGCTTGCCCCACACAGGGCACTCCCAATTTCTCAGCAGCGTGCTGCGCGTTGCCGTGAGTGGGTGCTGCGAAGCTCACAGGAGCACGCATCCCGCCTCCCCCACCCCGACTCCTCCACCTTCAGACGGGCAGTCGTGCGTGGTAGCATCTCATTTAAAAACACCCACAGAAGAATGTCCTCATAATTATGGTTGGTGGGAGGGAGGTCACAATGAGTGACATCACAGTTCTCAGAACGGGGACGTGGCCACATCAGAAACGGGCAAGGCAAAGGGGCTTTCCTGCCTCCTGAATTTAATTCTGCCAGCACCCCTAACCAGAATGCTAACAAGCCAACATCCTTAAACACGGTCTCCACTAGTATCCCTCATTCTGAACAAGCAGAAACTTGAGGTACAGCCTGTCTACAATGACAGACCGAGAGCCTTCTTCCGGTTGCAGAAACCATTTATCAGAAGGGCAGGAGGTAAAGAGAAGATGTGCAGTTCATCGTAAAGACACCAGATTGTGGTCTCCAACATGCAGGGATTATTTCGCTGCCCAGTGCCCAGCAATGCTAGATAGTCGCCAGCTTCTATAGATGTAAAAAGTGGAAAACTTGTGTCTTGGGAAAATAACTTCTCCTGCTTTCCTTTACTTTTAAACAAATCCATCTTCTCCTGCAACAGGCCCTACTACCTACTCAACCATGCAACAGAGCTATGGGGAAAACCTCCTGAAAGAGTCAGAAGCCACGGTCCTCCTGGGCTAAAAAGGCAAAGACAGAAAATAGGGAGTTCTGGATGTTAGATTCTTTCAGGGCTCATTCAAAAGAAAAGCTCATTTCTAGGTAAATTTCCAATCTTCCTCCCAAAGAGAAACTCCCCAGTCACCTCATGCGCAGTTTGTGGTAGTCCGTGGTAAAGGCTGTGGTTGCAACCACAATGTTCCCTTTGGGGTAATGCGTGGTAATTTACCTGGGGGCTAAGTTTACCCAGCGATTAGTGTTCATGTGGATGCTGGATTTTTGGTAAGAGGTTCTCCAGACACGCCCTCGCTATCCCAAGCTCCTTCATGGCTAGCCTTTTCCCCCCCCTAGCATGCACCAATAGGAGATCTGGAAATGGGAATCCTGGAATACACTGAACCTCTCTCAACCGAGTATGATGTAGGCTTGGGTTTGTTTTTTTACTCGGTGGTTAGCAATGCTCACGTAGCACTGAAAAGCAATCCTTTCCCCAATGAGCAGGCTCCCACAATCAGACAGTGTGTCCTCTATCAGAAGCTCCCACAAGAAAATGAGTAGCCCAACTAGGACATGTCAAAAGATATTAGAGTTAACTTCAGTATAACAGACCCCACAGGAAACAATGAGGTAGTTCATTATAGCAGGGCATTTGCTACAATACAGTTTGGCAATATGTAATTGCTAGGAATGGTTCTTGAAGGTGGGATAGGGGTAATTGGGTTGTGGGGGGTGGGGAATGGTGAAGGGGGGTGGGTTTTTTCTTTTGTATTATTATTATTGTGTTTATGGAGGGATGATGTTTTAATATGTTATAATATTATTGGGTATTTTCAGACATGACGGGGCGGCATTCGCCCCGCCACAGAATCACCCAAGAGATTCCCCGTCGGAATCCCGCCGTCACGGCCAGCAGACGTGCCGGCCGATTCCGGCGGGGAGTCTGGGGGGGACACGCGGTGCAACGTGCGGCTGCACAGCCCCGTCCCCCCATGCTCCCCCGGCCGCCCGCCTTCCGGGAGACGGGCGGGCGCCGCGGGCAATGTGGCCGCAGCACCCGCCCCCCGGGGCATTGACCACGGCCCGGAATCAGCAGTGCTGATTCCGGGCCGTGGTCAGGGGACAGACGTGACGCCCCCGCTGATCACGGACGGGAATCGCTTTGACCACGCAAACAGCCCTGGGCCGGGCAGAAAGGTTGTTTGCGTGGTCAAAGTAATTCCCGGCCATGATTCACAGGGGTGAACATCTGGCGGGAATCACGGTTGGCCCCAACAGACGTTACGAGCTCACGGTCACCATATGGAAATTGACCGTGGTTCACCGTGATCTCGTAACGTCTGAAAATACCCACTGTTTTTATTGAGATTTTTAGTCGCTCTGAGCTGCCTGTGGCAGGAAGTGGCGGGGTATCAATTTTTGAAATAAATAAATGATAATCAGGCTCATTATAAATAGGATGTATTAGAACTGCAGGTAACCATAGCACCCACAAAGAAAACCCCAGCCCACATAGCTAAACACAGAATTAAAAATGGTTCTCTCTGGGTGTTTTCAAACGTGGCGGTACCACGGATGTCTACGCTTTGACTCACATGGACATTCGTGGTGTCATCACATTTAACCAGCCACCAGATGTTACCTCAAGCCAGCACCTGGGGTTTGCATGGGAGGTGGTGGTGCTTAGTCCGGGCTGTTCCTCAGGACCCATCCCTGAGGAACAGCCTGGGCTAAGTGCTGCCAGGGTCTGTACAAAGGACTCTGGACCTGGGTAAAATGGGCCATCATTTATGTTGGTCCACTTGCACTTACCCTGGGTCCGGGTTCGTGGCGGTGGGGTTGTTGGGACACATGTCCGCATGGGCCACACGTCACCCCACCCTCTCCCTGGCCCAGCACGCTGTCATGTTTGTTCAGTGGCCAGACCAAATCCTGCCTGGAGTGAGGGCAGGATTAGTGCGTGGCAGCGCTCAGCACTGTCATGTATGAAAGCACCCTGCATGAGTGAGACAAGAGAAAGGAATGTTGCCCTCTAGTGGCTCCACCAAGAGAACAAAAGAATCTGCTGCTATTGCCAATGAAATGAGATCTTTAGTTCAACTGATAGATGCCAACCCTCTTGAAGCTGAAAAAGTAGGGGACTAGTTCCTGCTCCTGAGGATGGGGAGTTTAATTCTGTTGCTGTACGACGGTCTGCAGTACATAAGGTTTGTTTTATCCTAGCTAATGCTGTTCCTGGAAGATGTGGAACAGAGTAAACACTCTGTTGTGATTTTTATCTCATGGGCTCATCTATGAGCAACGAACTCTTAGGGTGCAATCCTCCATCCATTGAAGTCAATGGCTCAATTCCCAATACATTTAATGGCGGAGGGCTGTGCCCTTAGATGCAATACAGTGTGGAAGGAAAAGATTTCCTACATGGAGAAGTGGGTTGAGTAGATGACCTCTGGTGTCACTTCCAACTTGGATTCTGTGAAAGCCTATGAAAGTTTCCCATAAAGACCAGCAAGCAGCACAGAGGGTCCAAGAGCACAAGCAGCAGCAGCACTACCGAGTGGTCAATTTGTAAGCTACGGGCTTCCAAACGGCAGGTCTGGACCCAAGCTGGAGTCCTATCTTCATTACTGGTTTGGGATCACAAGATTACAGTGGTCTAAAAATGGATCTATGCACCAAACAATTGAGAAACCACTGCTGTAACCTCCCATGATCAGGCGCAAATACGTCAAATGATTTGCAGACGGCAGTGCCGTCCGTGTTCTTCTGGAAAGCCCTTCCTCTGTGATGGCAGACATCGTTGGCTAAAGGGGGCAAAGAAACTGCAGAGGCAGCAGTCAAAAAAAATCCCATCCATTCTTCTCCACCAGGGGTGGGGGGAACCCAGTGGCCACTTGGAAAATTAGTTCACGCTCCGAGAGCTGCACAGAGGTTGCAGGGATTGGTGCTTAAGGGGTGCACTCACAGGGGGGGAGGGGGAGAGAGAAGAAGAGGGTCCAGCCTCCATGTATCTGCTCTACGGACCCATCCCCTTTCCTTGTGTGCCTGCCCTCAACTCTGCTTCCTTCCCCCTGACCTCACTCAGTGCTCGGAGGCAGGAACTGGATCCAAGTGCAGGATCCAGGAACTGGGGAGGGTCCAAATAAAAACTAGCCACTGGCCCCGACTCTTAACTCCATGAGCAATTTTGGGTCATCCGGGTGACATAGCATCCAGCAAACCCTTCAACACCAGATCTGCAAGGAGACCCTGCCCCCTAGTTCTTCTCAGCAGGGTGGAAATTAGGGATCCTCCAAATACCTTGTGCCACCCGTGACGTGGCTACCTGCGACTTCACCTGCTCATCCATTGCCAGGACAGCAAACGCGTCCCACTGCCAGGCACTGCGGTTCCTTTCTTGTTTATCTTACCAGTTGGGATTACGGAAATAAGGATGCAATCTAGAGTAGACTATCCATCTAGGCACTTGCCTGAAATCCGGTTATCTTTATAGCCAGTAGGAATGTCCAGATCCAGAATGGCCGAGGAGATAATGCGACTTACACTGTCCATCATAATGTTTAAAGGCTTGCCCTGCAGTCAAACTAAGGCAGTTCCTCCTTCTCTCAGCATGCAACAGTTCTGCAGGGGACATGGAAGAGAAGTGGTCAAGCCCCATCCTCCCAAGTCTTCAGAGTGAATCAGGGAGCTCCCTGCCACCTGCCTGCACCCTGTGATCATGCAGATAATGGCAGCTTGGCAGAGTCACCTTTACTGATGCTTTCAATACAAGGCTCATCCGCCCACTCTGCCCTCCCCTGCCAAAGCTGCTGCACTCGCTGCCCAAATCCTAAAATGACTGTAACTAAAACCTACCAGATTGAGATTCAGGAAAGCAATAGCCTTGTGTGTGTGTTTTAAATGGAACTGAGCAGATCTGTTTGAAAGGACTGATCTCACAGCCAAGAGGCAGCAGCATCTGACATTCAAGTATCATGGCACAGCTCTCAATGGGTAACATTCCCATTCTCTCCCACCTTCCCTGGCCGGCACTGTGATCCTAACGCTGTCCTTCTTCTCTCGTTTGGGAACTCGTAAATGCTACTGTGAAAGGAACTCTTATTGCTCAAGAGAGCTGGTGGTGGTGGTGAGGTGTTTGGGGAGCGATAGGTGGGACCTGATGTTAACCCTGGGAACTCCTTGCTGCTGTGTTTTGCCAGTGTTTTCTGTGTTTCCCTGTGTTTGGGGTTTATACATTATTTATTTTAAGCTTGATGTGCATGTAGACTGTGTTTTCTTCCATCCGATGTTAACCCTGGGAACTCCTTGCTGCTGTGTTTTGCCAGTGTTTTGTGTGTTTCCCTGTGTTTGGGGTTTATACATTATTTATTTTAAGCTTGATGTGCATGTAGACTGTGTTTTCTTCCATCCGATGTTAACCCTGGGAACTCCTTGCTGCTGTGTTTTGCCAGTGTTTTGCCAGTGTTTTCTGTGTTTCCCTGTGTTTGGGGTTTATACATTATTTATTTTAAGCTTGATGTGCATGTAGACTGTGTTTTCTTCCATCCGATGTTAACCCTGGGAACTCCTTGCTGCTGTGTTTTGCCAGTGTTTTGCCAGTGTTTTCTGTGTTTCCCTGTGTTTGGGGTTTATACATTATTTATTTTAAGCTTGATGTGCATGTAGACTGTGTTTTCTTCCATCCGATGTTAACCCTGGGAACTCCTTGCTGCTGTGTTTTGCCAGTGTTTTGTGTGTTTCCCTGTGTTTGGGGTTTATACATTATTTATTTTAAGCTTGATGTGCATGTAGACTGTGTTTTCTTCCATCCGATGTTAACCCTGGGAACTCCTTGCTGCTGGGTTATGCCAGTGTTTTGCCAGTGTTTTCTGTGTTTCCCTGTGTTTGGGGTTTATACATTATTTATTTTAAGCTTGATGTGCATGTAGACTGTGTTTTCTTCCATCCGATGTTAACCCTGGGAACTCCTTGCTGCTGGGTTATGCCAGTGTTTTGCCAGTGTTTTGGGTGTTTCCCTGTGTTTTGGGTTTATAAATTATTTATTTTAAGCTTGATGTGCATGTAGACTGTGTTTTCTTCCATCCGATGTTAACCCTGGGAACTCCTTGCTGCTGGGTTATGCCATGCCACTAGCCTACCGTCCCCCTGGCTCCACCTACCGTCCCCCTGGCTCCGCCCCTAGGCCCGCTGGCCCGGCCTTACTGCCCCAGTGCCCCTCCAACATCAAAACCCACCAGCCGCCCCTGGGTGGGAGGTTAAGGTCTATGAAGCGTAGGGAAGCATGGGAGGGAAATTATTATTATTATTATAAGTATTTATATAGCGCCAGCGATGTAAAAAAACCAAGATAGACACAGTCCCTGCCCGAGAGCTTACAATCTAAAGACAGGGGGAGACAGGGAAGGGGGAACAGAGGGAGAGACAAGGGATGCAACATTCATGAGGATGCGAGAACTCAGGTACATGTTCTTGGCTTGGTTACAGGAAATGGGGGGAGGGCTGAAGGGTGGGACTAACGCTATTTGTGATGTAGCTGGTAATTATGTCAACGTAAGGTTAATTGGCAAGGTGAAATCTTGGGAGTTTTTTTTTTTAAAAGGTTGTCATGGAAGCGTGTCTATGGAAGTATTTTTAGGTTAGGGTTAGGATTTCAGGCAAGTGCCAGGATGGATCGTCTACTCTAAAATGCGTCCGTATTTCCGTGACCACCCCTTCTTCGACCACAGGCCATACTGAAAAACATGAAATGCTCCACAGTCCAGAGCCCACCAGAGCATGGGCATGGTATCAAAGAGCCCTATGGGAGACGGGGCCAAAAAAGGCCGATCAATCAGAGTGCTCTTCTGTACGGGATTGCCCGCACCCACTCTGCAAGACAGGCAAACAAGGAAAGTGAACTCAACACCAGGGAAGTTGCCCGGGACCAGATGAAAGTGAAGAACAGATCAGACGCGGAACCCTGGCTCTCAGACCACTTCCCCTTTTTAGATGAACCAAGAGTGGAACATCTCAGCTGATGCAAATGCATGCAGGAGAGGAGGAGGGCCAGAGGCCGAGATCTGCCCTTCGGTGGCAGAAGTTTCTGGCAAATCAGGGTTCGGGGTTTTTTTTAGATTTAGCTGTTGCACACCACATCAAATAACCATGTAATAAAACTCTGTACATTGTAATTTGCACACAATGAAACTCTAGGTGAGACCGTAGGTGTTTTTATACGTGACGGTTCCCGCCGCCGCCACAGACGTCTCTGGGCGGGGACATGAGCCATCCCTCCAGCGAAGACTTGGCCCAGCTGCCGAACAAATGCGATGGCAGATGTGCATCCCCCCCGGCCCTGCTTTACTCCAGATCCAGTGGCTGGCTCCCAACCATGGGGGAGCTTAGCCCGGGCTGTGACTTGGGGATTTCCCCGAATTACAACCCAGGCTCACCCCCACCATGGTCGGGAGCCAGATCGTGCTAACATCTGGCAGGCACATTTAAACGTGACGGCCGCATCAGGTTGAACTCACACTAAAGCGGGTTAAACCGTGCTGTCGTCACATTTGAAAGCACCTGGCAACAGATAAAAATGGCCACCAATTCACAAATGGTTTATTTCTGAAATTCTTCGATATGTCAGTTTTCCCACCCTACGTCAAATCAGAGGAATGCAGAAATCACCAGACTGGATCGGGACACTGTGGTCCATCCAGTCTGGTATCCCGGCTTCGACAATGGCTAGCATACGATACTTCCAAGGGCATGCAAGAGCCACCTCCATAGCTAATGCCCCTTTACTATCCACAGGCAAGTGTACAGGCAAGAAAATCAGCACAAATACTGTACAGACATCAGTTTTGCAGCTGAAAATACAGTTGAACAAGGGAAATTTTCCATGTCCCCCTGCAGTGTAATCCCAAACCCAGGATCAGATCTTGTGCAGAGTCCATCAGGCAGATGATTGGAGGGGAGCAGAAATACCCCCCACTGCCCCAAGTCTCAGTCCTGGCCACTCCACCTTCCGACGGGCAGTCGGATCTGCGGGCTCCTGGGTGGCCACGTGGGGTCGCATCGCGTCTGAAAACACCCCTAGAGCCAGGGCTTGCAGTGAGGGAAGGTGATGGGTGAGGGAGAAACACTTAAAAGAGGGGAAGAAGCCACCAAGATATTTGTGGAGGCCCAAATAGGGTGGGAGGCTGTCATTTTGCAGTTTTTATGGCTTTTAAATATTGACATCTGCGATAGCAGAGAATGCCCTCCTCTGCAGACTGCTGCAACCAACCTGATTGTAACCAAGCCAAGCACACGCACCTGGGACTTCACATCTGCCTGAATGTTTGTTTGTCTTCTCTCCTGTCTCTCTCACTGTCCCCTCTCCCTGTCTCCCCCTCCTTGTCTTTTAGATTGTAAGTCACAGGCAGGGACCGCGTCTAGTTCTATGTTCTGTACAGCGCCAGGTACCTGACTGGCGCTATATAAATGTTTATAATAATAATATAATTGATAGAAATGAAAAATCCTGCCTGATTCAAAGAATCCATGTTTTGGATTGCCAGTACGTTACAACAATACATCTCACACACGTTAGCACTGCTAGCTCACAGGCTTCTGTGTAGGGATGAAATGAATGGGGCTTTTTGAATTGTCAATTACAGCTCAATTATTAATTTCCTTTAATGAATGGTTTAATTTGGATTTGTGCCCTTTGAGAATTTTGAATTCCAGCTGCGCTCAACTTCAGTTCTTGTTCAATTACTTTGATTTTGTTTACTTCAACTTCAGTTAATTCAATTACTTTGACTTCAGGATTTTGAAATATTTGTGACCAGCTTAGATCAAAACTATATGATACCTTATTTTATTTTTGATTTTTTTTGTATTTCGGTGTAAGCCAGTAAGAAACAATGTCATAAAACATGGGCAAACAGACTTCAAGAATTGCCAAATAACGACTAGGGAACTGCTGAATAAGGGAAGAATGCAAACTTTTTACACGTGCAGAAATTCTCATTTGCAATCTCAAATCTGCGGAATTCTTCAAACTTTAACATGACCCTTCAGTGTCACACCAGCTCTACATTTTGGCAGGATTAACAACTTAGAACCAAGATCTAAGCATGATTTCAGGCCTCCAAAAAGGGAGGTTACAGTAGGCTGTTGTGTGATGTCTGAACTGTTGTTACCACACGGTAACCTAGCAGGGCAGCAATTGAAAAGTTCTTCAGGGTAAATTTTATGTGCAATTTACTGAGGGTCTTGTAATGAAAGGGTAACACAGAGAACTGGTGAAAGTCTAATGTGCGGGGGAACTTTTCAACTGTTGTATGACTGGGTTTCCACATGGCACACCAACGTAGTTGTCAAATGCACCCTTTTGTTCCTTTCTGCAGGCTTTTTGGGGTGTTTGAAAGCAGCCTTGCACCTTTCCTGAATCAAAGACAGCTAACTCTGAAGTCAGAAAATAACAGCAAACCAACGCCCCCAAAAAACTATGACAGCAGGTATGTCAAATAGTTACTCTCACAGCAGATAGGAGAGAACCTTCGTTTCCAGACATCAAGGGGATGGCAAGCTGCCAAGGTAACAGTTATACCATTCGCAACAAGGTCATATGCCAGAGGTGGGCAAAAGAAGGCTCGGAGCTGCATGTGCTGCAGCTTTTTCCAAAAGTGCTTACCCAGGGACCTGTCCATGAAGCTCCCTCAGGAGAACCATTTCTATAGCAACAGAATCTATTTTTTTTATTAATACCTTACGTTGTCCTGCCATGAAGAAAGGAAGATAGAAGGACGATAGGCCCAAAGACTGTGAAAGGAGCAGACTTTGTGACTCTGTATTGAGAGCTGCTCTGGGAACAGCAGCATGGAGGAGTGGAAGAGGGAGAAAAGAGGCCAGGGATTGTCCTGTTTCAGTATTGTCAGAGATTGTGAGGAGACACGAGAAGGTCCTAAATCAGGTATTTCCCCAACTCAATATTTATCATCCTGCCATCCATGGACAATTGATTACTCTAGCCCCAGTAAGGACAGAAGCCATTAGCAAGACTGTTGTGGCACAAATCCTCCACCCAGAAGATGCTCAGTCATTCGTCCCCAATGAGGGCCATCTCAAAGACTCCTGCACCCAGGAGATGCCCAGAGCCATTCGTGTCTGATGAGGGCCATCTCCAAGTCAGGAGAGAACAATGTGCCAGGAAGATGCTAATGTGCTCAGAAGACTGGGAACTGGGAGGCTCACCCTTTTCTCTAGACAACTGGACACCAAAAGAACTGTTAAGTCTTAACGTTCCATAAACAATGGAAAAGACTCTCTCTCTCTCTCTCTCTGCAAAAGACAAGTGACACCCCCTCTTTCCCACAGACCCTCCTGCCTCACCACAGATCTTTTTTGATGCAAGCGCCTCAGCCCCTTCACCTCCACATTTTAACAGCAGCCCCTAAGAAGTATATAAGGACTGGTTCGAACAGATGGAACTTTAAATGACGGCTTGTGGTCACTAGCATCCACAGTGAACCGTGTGGTGTCATTCCCTTCCTGACATTGTACACATGGATCACACTCTCATCATACCCCAACAGGCAACAGCCCATCTCTCCAGCTTCATCTGGGGCCCCCATCTAGCCTTCCTGAACCAACGCCTGCACGGACTCCAGCTTGTGGCACTGGACATGTAAGAAACATTATTGTGTAGGGCTACTTCTGCTTATATGTGGGTAGCATTGTTACCTGCCAAAACTAGGAAACTAGGACTTGTGCTTTTCTTTTCTTCTAATAAAATTATACTTGAAAGTGGGTTGAACTTAAAGGCGATCTTTGATCCCGCTCAGCTGATGGGCATACGCGGTCACTGCTCATCATGCTCTCATTATTGTGGTTGGACCTCCCCAGTCCATTGTTAACAATAATTAAGTGAAGCTACATTTCCACTGCTGCTACTGCTGGAGCTTCTGAGGGTTGTGAGAGCAGGGGCAGTATGCCCTGACCAATATCACTGCTGTCCCAAACCCGCTACGCTGCCTCATCTCCGAGACTGGACGCTCTTCAGATATGAGGCTCTTGGTCTTAGAAACTTTGCTCACCCCTTGTCATATGCTATAGGCACTCCTGAGGGTCAGACTCACAGGAAGAATGGGATACCACTAAACCAAACCAAGGAGGACATTGGCTGTTTAAGGATCCCTTAAAAGCTACCGGCAGTGTTCATGTACTGGTGGAAGTAACACACACACACACTGCCAGTCACCAACACTCGAAAACACCAGGAGCAGCAAACATAGGCTACAGATGACAGAGACTCCTCAGCAGTTGAGTGGCCATGGCCACTACAGAAAGAATTGTTTTGAGAACAAGCAGCGGTCTCATGATCAGAAAGCCACAGGGGTTTGGAGATGCTAGTCATTGGCAGGTGTCTAATAAGAGGCAGAGCAATCCTGTCTTCTATCAGGGCTGCTCCTTCATAGACGCCAACATTGGCGTGTATGTTTTATTAATTGCCTGTATCAGTCTGGAGTTGCTACTTTGAGTTGACGATATGTTTTATTTGCATTTCATTGAAACAGAAAGAAGTGGGAAGATGTAACAGTAGCTGAGATTGGCAGATACAAACCCCTGCCATTACTATTGTTATTGATTATTTATATAGTGCCAGTAACGTGCCTGGCACCAAGCAATCATTAAATCAGATAGTCCCTGCCCTAGGGGGCTTCCAATCTAGAATGGACAAGGAAGAGAGGGAAAGACAAGGATACATTCACGAAGGTGAAAAGTCTCATGTGCATGTGCTTACCTTAGTTACAGGGGAGAAGGGAACCTCAAATGATAGGACAGTAGGAGGACCATGTGAGGGTGTGTAAAACTGACCTAGGCCAGGTTCACATAGACAGCTAAATCAATTTATTAATTCCTTGACTCACTTGTACTTCAGTATCATTCATGCATCAAGTGACAGATTCCAGGAGTAGAAGGCAAAGTATGCGCTACCGGAAAATCAGGAGCAGATCATCCTTTTCGCTTTCAAAACCAAAAGCACTTTGTAACGTGAACCCTTCCCATGTTTGGTTGGTGAACAGTCTACAAATCATTCCCAGGCTGCAGCGCAAAGTGTCTCTCTAGCTAAGAACTCTACAGAATTCATCCCAAATCCTTTGCACGCAAGGCATGAAGGGATAAGCATCTGGGGTGATTTCAGATGTTACGCGGTCCCGATTCACCACAGTGGATCCCTGGCGGGGGTGAACTGAACAACCCCCACCCCACCCCACCCGTGGTCAAAAAAAGCCCCGAACAGATGTGATGGGACCGGGACCANGATGTGAAGGGACCGGGACCACGGCAGGGAATCGGGCTGCCAGATCACGACCCGGGGCAGCGCAACAGACGTTACGCCGATCACGGGCCAGGTCGTGGTCAAAGCACCCGGAAGGCACAGGGGCGGCTCATCTAGGCTGCTGCTGTGTGCCCTTTAAATCTCCCTCCCCGGCCTGTGTTGTTGCTGGTTGCCTGACAGCGACACTGCGTGCTTTGTCCCCGGCTGGGAATCATTTCCTTTGATTCCGGCCAGTGGTTGCCAGTCAGACGTTACTTTTTGTTGGTTCCCGTTGGGATTCTCTTTGACCACGCTTTCGGAGATGGTCCGGGGGGGAGCTCCGGAAGCGTGGCTGATTTTGACCCCATGTGGGTATTGACCATGGTGAACATCTGGCACCCGCGAAAGCTGTTCAGGGCGCTTTGGCCCCACCGCGGGATTGACCGTGGTTCACTGTGGTTGAGCGTGATCTCGTAACGTCTGAAAATACCCAATGTCTGCACTTTCACGACATAGCCAGTGGGAGCAGATTACCGCAGTACTAAATTTGTTTAGGAGTTTAGTGTGAACACCTGATACCAAAGTGAGTTACTAAAACCTGAATAATTGCTTTGAATTTGATAAATCAGTTTGGTTTTCTAGGTGTAAAACATGACCCTTAGATTATGCAGTTGGGGCTGGAAAATCAAGACTGGTCTCTCACCAACTCCTCTGTGTTACTCCTTCATTACAAGACTCTCAACTCATTGCATATAATGCAAACAGCCTTGAAGTGCTAATGCCTTCCAGTACCATGCCTTCCAGTACCAATCCAGCACATGGGGCAGCAACCTGGAGGTTAAGTGATTCCTAATCTAAAAGATCTAAAACTCTAGGCTAGAAGAAGCAACAAGTGTGTCTGACCAGCACAAGTGTGTAAAAGATGAGAGTCACGGCCCAGGGGTCTAGCCTGGCTGCAATGAAACAAAAAAGGTATAATGTTCCACAACCTGTTCACTTCCAAGGGTTTCAGATTTGGGTGAGGTGCTCTGTTCTTGTGACAACAGAGAAGGGAGTGCCTCACGGGGTTGCTCAACTGGTTATGTCAACCATGAGGGAAATCAACCCCAAGCTATTCTGTGCAACATCATCCTGAGGTGGAGCAGCATGCTGTTCCGCTGGTGAAACTGACCAGGCATTTTCCCCCCCCCCCTTGTGAAATTGACAAGCACAAAGCCAGTTGCTCAAACTGGCCTCCTGCTGAATCTGACCCGCCCAGAGAACAGATGTTCATTTTGTCGCATGTTTTCAGCTGCCCCGTGGGTTGCTGAGGAGTTCCCCGAATTCATTCTGGGAAACAAACCTCCGCAAACTCATGTTCCCTCCGTGGCTAACTCTCGGGTTTATATGGCCAAACGCAATGCTTGCCTTCATGTTAGGCAGCTGGAATGGTGGCTAGCATTATGTATAGACAACCCCATAGTGATTTCTCTTTACGACCTTCTCTGGGACTGCCTTCAGAATGACAATACCTTCCTCACCCAGGTAACTGTGTGGCAGACTTGCGTTGGGAAAGGCAATTCAGGGAACAAATAAGAGTGATTCTGGGGGCTCCTAGAGAGTCTGTGAAAAACTCACTGATGTACGGTGGAAGAGAATTACTGCCACCTACCCTGTAATTACATCTCACTGCCTATGCAAACCGAAAGTAGCAGCATCTTGGAGAGCCCCAAAAGGCGCTCACAATAAACACTGCAATCTGCTCTCTTGTGTAGCACTAGTCAGAGAGTCCAGTGCACATTCGGTCTGCAAAGCACTTAAGACAATGAAATCTTCCTTCCATGCTCGATGGGCTTTCAGCCCTACCGCCCCACTTCCTGAGGAAGAGAGAACACGCTACACAAAACTATTCTCCTGAGCTTTCCCTGCACTCGGTGCCACTTGTCATTTGAGCAACCCTGTGGCCTTTAGTTGCCAAGGTTCCAGAGCTGTTCCGGAATCGGAGTTAGCTCAGCTTCTGCCCTGGAGCAAGGAATCTGAAACGCTGCCACTGGAAGCGAAACAGAGCATCCATCATTTTTCTTGCCAGGAATACATCCAGCCCCCAAAAGAAATACTGCCTGCTAAACAGCACACAACAAAAGCCCTCAATTTCATCAGCAGTGCAGAGCCAGCTCCTCGCCTATCGGTCAATTCCACGAAGGTCTCACGATTGTCTGCGCTTAGAGAAGGAATTAAAAATCGCCAGCGTGCCCTAAAGAAAAAGAGCAGCTCAGCTTGGCCGGGCTGAAGGGACTGGATTTCTCCGGGGGACTTGCTCAGTTTGGAGTCACAACGGCAGAAGGCCCCCAAGCATGCCACACCCATGCCAAATCAGAAATGAAAGGGCGGTGAAGGGCGCAGGTGATGGAGCTCAGATGGAAGAGAAAGCGATCTCTCTCCATCATCTCCTTTGCAAAAATAAAACCCGAACACTCCCACTGACGGGAGGCGGCTGTCCTCAAAGAATTAGAGGTTTTCTGCTACCAGGAGCAAGCTATCATAAGGGCAAGTGGTGTAGTTGCACCGGGTCGCATGAGCCCTGCTGCTGGGAGAGGGGTCAGGCTGCATTATTGCATCTTCCGCACCAGGGCCCATTCCAGCCTAGCTATATCCCTGTACCAGACTCATTCAACAAACACACACAAGGCTTTCGGTCTGTAGGACCCCATTTTGAGACTTAAATCAAATCATATGAGCCCAGGCAGTGACAAAAGACATGCAACGTCTATCAAATAGCAATCGGGACAGCGGCCTCCCCTGCAGACGACAGGACCCAAGTAGGGGTGCCAACCCACAGCTTGAGCGTCTCTGCCCCAGGGTCTTCTAAAGCTGCACCTACACCCCATCAAAATGTTGAGGTCCCCCCTCTCTCTCTCTCACACACACCCCCAACACAGAGAGGCTGGCCTAGCTATCTACGCATAGCACTATAGCATAACCCAGAGTTCACATGTCCCTGATTTAAGCAAGCCGGCTCTAAAGGAATTCCCAAGGATCTGTATGAAGATAAACTAAGACCAGGTTCTCCTTTTTAAAAATATTTTTTTAAAACAGCCCTGGGTTTTCTCTCTCAAATAATATGGGCCAAATCCTGAATTCCTAGGCCAGCTATTAGAAGGGTAAAACTCTCATTTAAAATCAACAGCCCAAACTCACCTCCTATTCAACCCATTAGTATTGATATACCTTCATCACAATATCAGGCAAGGCTCCTACTGAGGTTATCTGCAGTTTAGCTGGATTAAAAAAAACCTAAAGCCTGCATTCAGGAAAGTGCTCAAAGTATGTATGTGTCTGAACTGGAGCCTCGAAGTAACCCTATTGCAATCAACAGGGCTCCTGATGTTCTTGCAGATAGTTACCTGCAAGGGGAGTATCTGGGATCAGAGCCTCGGTAAGGACCTCACATCTGGAACTTTATAACTGGGAAGGGACAGTCTCTTTGCTACCATTGTCCATCCTCAGCAGCTCTCCCTAAGCTCAGCAATGATCCGCTTGGAAGCCAGCAAACAAGCAACCAAACACAAAGTGAATGAAAGTCACATGCAGCGAACAACATGAAAAAAGCCAGTCCCACAGGTCCAAAAATCATAGGTCAGGCTCAATCCCATCACACTTTCCCCTCCGCCACCCTCCGCAAAACAAAACAAAAATCATGGGATTCACTTTAAATCATGAGATTTTAAAATACCATAAAACCTCACTGATCCAGATCTCTCTAATCCAGATCCTTCCTTCCTTCTAGGCATGCTTTATACCACCCCCACACACACACACACTATTTCACAGGGACATAAAGCATGCCTGTCTACTGCTGATCCATTCTCACAGCTTCTTAGCACATATGAGAACCTAACCTACCAGGCCATTTCTCAGTTTTGAGCAAAACGCACGTTTCCTAAAGTGGTTGGATGGGGGGGGGGGGTGGGATCGACTATAATAAAGTTTAGGTTCTCATTATTTACTTTCTAGTTTTTAAGCCTTCAGGTTTCCACATTTTTCTCTGCTACCATAACAGATTGAAGCTTATTTTGTTAATGAAAGCCGAGATTCTTGCATAATTGCCTGACTTAAGAAATTGATGCTTTGAGGGGAAAAAAGTCCATGAGAATCAGCAACCCCGTGGTATTGCTCCTGCCTTCTTCTTAAGAATGTCTGTATGGAGACAGGAGCTTTGCAGATTACAAGCTGTTTTTTAAGGCTTCAGAACAGTCTGTGTTGCACTTAAACACTATACACACAGAGATGAATTTTGACATCAGACAAGTAAGGTGATGGCTGCTTTCTTAAATGACATACTGGGGGATTGAACCAGGGACCTCTGGAGCCGTAAGTCTGACTGTACGGCTTGAGCCTTGCCAGGCTCAACAGGAAAGCCGAAACAGATTTGCTGTTCTCTATAGAACTGCTACTTGCAGCTCACCTTGCTGTTGCCACATGGTAGGTCCTTTGGGATGTTGTGAAAAATGCCTCCACATGGTAAAGCTGAGTAAAACCATGGTGCTGATGTTGGGATCCACAGATGGTGGTAATCATAGAATCACAGAACTGTAGGGTTGGTAGGGGTCACAAGGGCCAGCTGGTCCAACCCCCAATTCCAAGGCAGGATATCCGCTGCCTGTAAACAGATGCTTGTCCATCCAGCTTTTGGAACATCCAAGGAAGGAGATTCCACAGCGTCCCTGGACAGCTTATTCCATAGCCCAACAAGTCCTACATTTAGGCAGTTTTTCCTAATATCTAACAAAGGTTCAACATCTTTGGGCCTTTTCAGACAAGACACTCTCCACCCACCCCCCACCCACCAACTATACATGTTTCAGGACTGCAGTGTTGCCCTATGGGTGCCCTCTAACATGCATAGTGGGTTGGAGGTGGGTGCGGAGTGTCTTCTGAAAAGGCCCTTTCTCTTGGCATCCTTTTAGATGCTAACATACTCCACCACCACTCTTAGTCTTCTTTTCTCTAGGCTAAACATTTCAAATTCCTCTTTCCTCATACGCAGGGGACTCATGTTCATCGCATGTTTCCCATTGATAGCAGTGGGGAAAATCCAGGGAACACAGGTCCCTGCTCATGTAGCTTGTCTTCCAGCCCCTTTTATCATCTTGGTTTCTTTCTTCTCCCAATTTGTCAACATCCTTCTTGAAGTTCAGTGCCCTAGACTGAACACAGCCATATGTTCTGTGGATTGGGCTGAAGCGGGGGGATACGTAGACCAAACAACCAGTGGGTTAAACACACATGACTTCCCCCAACGTGGCCAGACATTGAGTGCCCAGGACCACACAGGAATGTTCCTGGCATTCAGGGAGTTGCCACATTCTGGTGTCAGGCCTGGTTTCTGTGGGAATAACTGTCAGCGAACCCAGAGAAATCTTGAGTCTCACACATTTGGAAAGCAACGACTTGCAGGGGTAGTGTGCTGATTGGTTGTCCCTGCCTACCGTACCCTACTGCACCAGGGCCTGGTGTCTTTCCACCTACTCGATAGACATGCATGCAAAAGAACCATCTATTGAGGCAGGAATGGTTATTTCTGTCCTCATTCCTCTCTCAGTTGAGAAAGGCTACAAACGTACAGTAAACAAACTAATTCACCTTCCTGCCTCCGTCTTCTGCCATGCTGCAACTAGAGACAAAGAGCTAGTGCAGAAAACTTTTCCCTACCTTGAACTATTTCACAGAGATCTAACCACCCCGGACAATGTGAAAACATTCTCCTTGGCTCTTAAATGTGGCATAATGGTGGGAGTCAATTTCCTTGCCCGCTGAGGTGACTGTCTGCTTCAATCAAATCTTCAACTATTCCACCCTGCACCACCGCCACCCCTTGCCACAGAGAAGCCATTAACCTAATTCACACAATGCACTATTTCAAAACCCCTGCTCATCGTACCAAAGGACATAGTGTAAGGCAGTGGTTCTAAAAGGGACCCGAGGATGGAGTGGCATCGATGGAGGCATTCCCAGGGTCCTGAAGGGACTACAACAAGCCCTGGTGCAGCTGCATCGTGTCCTCTTCATGTTTTGTCCTGCCACTTGTTCTGACCGCCTGTATTGCAGAAAGCCAGGAATGGGACAGAGAGAAGGTGTGGCTTCCCTGCTTTTCTGGCTCCAGAGCCTGCTCTTTCTGGTCACCTCAAGCTACCTCCCTCCTCCTCCTCCTTGCCCCTGCCACTCTTCCCACTGCTGCCAAGATCACCCTCCACGCTGCTTCCATTGCCTCGCCATGCCTGCTCCTGGATTGGTTTTTAAAGTGGGTTTCAGATTATTTTTTTGTTTAACAAATGCTTTGGTATGTCTCACCCATGTAGAGGTATGAGAACCACTGCTGTAGGGAATGATCCTGCCCCCACCAGGGAATTTGAGAGAAGACCATGTTGTGTGGTACAGCAGTAAGCATCGCAGTACTGGGCTGCACGTGCATCACGTCACAGAGCAAGGAGGGGGACAAGGAGTAATCCTGCTCCATATGACTCATTTGGAGACAAGCTGCAGGGAATTCATAGAAAGAGCTGCAGAAACAACTAAGGACATCAAGGAACGACTCATTTACGAGCAAAGAGTGAAAGAGCTAAATGTGTACTGTTAGCGCAGCTAATTGAGGACTAAGGGGCACCATAATAAAATTCCAGCAGAAAGGAGAAAGGATACTTTGGAAGGAGGTGTATCCAGGAGAAATGGGCTGGAATTAGTGATGGTTAGACACAGTGGATGGTGCTACCACTTTACTCAGCCTTGGGGAGACCGCACCAGGAGGACTGTGGTCAGTTTGGAGCACCACACTTCAAGAAGGCTGTAGATTTTTTTTTTAAATGGAGAAACCTCCGGAGGAGAGCAACTAAGATAACAATGGGTCTGGAAGACAAGCCATATGAGGAAAAGACATCTAGATGTGTATAAGAGACAGCAGGGAGGCTGTGGAATCTCCCTCCTTGGATGTTTTCAAAACCCGGCTGGACGAGCATCCGTCCACGAGGCTGTATGCAGAGGGTATCCTGCCTTAGAGCAGGGGGGGCTGGGCCTTGAAGTACCTTCCAGCCCCACAGTTCTATGATTGAGCTTCTTTGGGTCAGATCTCCCGTTTGCCGCGTGCACCAAGCTCTTCCAGAAACTCGCTCTAGGTGACGCAGTGGGAGCTGCTGAATTCACTGAACTTGGGAGAATCTCATCCTTTCATTTGAGTCCAAATGGGAGCGGATGGCACTAAAATTGAGCCCCGAGCCCTTGTAACCTGGCTGCACTCAGGAAAACTTCCAGTTGTAGTGAAAGTTCCAATGCTGGAGGCATTTAAAGCAGAATTGAACAAACTGGGCAATCTGACCTAATTGGGGTTTTTTCTCTCTTTAGTTTCAGATTATTCATGAGTTCTAAGGCTAACCAATGTAACACTAATAACAACGTGAGCAGCCTGATCAGGGGGACTTCTCCCTGGATTTCCACAGTGTCTAGGAGAGAAGGTAAGACATGGAAGGAATACGAGGCTGGCATCCACCAGCCACAGAAAAAGCTCGACATTCTCTCCTGAGGCCAGCGGGACAAATGAGTCAGTTCCGAGAAGCAAAGGCATGGAGGAGTCCCAGTAGATGGGACTGTAAGTTCAGTAAGTGTAGATGCTTCAAGACAAAATAAACCACTGGAACGTCTGAAGAGACTCATCTGGGCATAGACTCCTCGGCAACCTTGGAGAGTGTCTGGGTGTGCACAGCCAGGGAAGCTGCGTCCGTGCCTGCACCTAAATCTAGCTCTCCAAAAGAGCAAAATCCACTCCATGCAAGATGCAAGGTGTTCTCTCCCCCCGCCCCCTGTGATGAAAAGAAGGAAGAAATGCACGTGCATCCTCCAAAGGTGGCCAAACTGAGGGGGCACCTGTTGAGAGTGCCTGGGCATCTACCAATAAAAGCTCTCATTTGCTACGTAGTGACATAGCCAATGGATCAGACATGAGAGACACATCCCCTCGAGCAATCCCTGGAGAAGTCTCCGTAGTCACCAGGAAATACTTTCACAAGGTCACTCACCCACTCCAAGGTTCCAACCTTGGTCACATAGGCCGAAGCCAGGTTAGACTCTTCCTGCACACCATATCCTAGTACTAGAAGGCAAACACAATGCTCTTCAAAGGGGGAGGGGAGGGGGGGAATTAGAGCTATTTCACCTCCAGGGGACTGGAATAGGGAGGGAGGGGAGGAGAGGGAAAGGAAGGGATGCATAGGTGGGAAAAGAGGGAAGTGCACGGCTATACATTTCAACAAACAGATAATTCAATGTAAACGTGCTTTACTTCAGTTTTACTCCTGTCTACGTGAACAGAGTGCTAAACCAATGTTATTCAGAAGCAGGAAGAGGAGGATGTCCTCCTGAAAAATGAGAAGTACATACTCCCCTTCGATTTGTATTTTGAAGTAACTAGGTTCAAGGGTGGAGACAGAAGGTTCAAGCAATCGTTCCCAGCATTACAGAGCCGCTCATCTGAACGCGACTAAAGAATTAGTTTAATTAAATCAACGTAGGCCGCTTTTATACGAGACGCTGAAAAGCGCCTCCTGAGTTCCACGTTGAGACAGGGAGCACGTCACTTCCGGCAGCACGGTGAGTGTGTAAACACGCCCCGCGCGGCTTTTCTTTCAACGCGGGACTCAGGAGGTGCTTTTCAGCGCCTCGTTTAAAAGCGGCCTTAGTCTCTTCAGTTTATACGGTTTGTCTGAACGCTACCAAAGTGAAAGGATTCCTCATTCCTAGCAAAAGACTCGGGACTGGAGCGTAACATGGTTACCTCATCTGCCAAAGAGTCTCCAACAGAAGGAGAGTAAACCCCATTGGTGGAACTGGGAGAAAGAATTCCCACTTGGGACTCGGGGGCAACATCTAAAGCTTGGGAACTCCAACTTTCTGCGAAGGGTGGTCTGGGGGCAGCTACTCCTCTAGTCACTGCCCCTCCATTGAGATTCCAGGAATCCCTTTCTGTGGGGAATGCAGGGACAGGGCAAGGGCAAAGCGCTTTCAATCCCAGCCTTTAAAAGAGATGGGAAGGATTAGAAATAAGCTCCTGAAGTGGGAGTTGTCCACAGGGAAATAGCCACTGTGACCCACCCATACTGCTCCTGTCCCCAGCTTCTATTCAGTCTGCAAGAGGCTTCCACACAAAGCTCAGCCCACTTCTTTCATCATCTTTCTATTCTTCTCTTTTCTTATCTTCTTTACCTAGAGGTGGGAGGGGAGAAAGGAAAGGGCTGCTGAGTCATGAACTCCATACTCTTCAAGTGTGAAGGAGACAAAGAGACTTAGGAGAAGGGCGTGGGGAGGCGGAAGGAATCACACCTAGCTGTGACAGAGGATCCCTTTGTTCCTCGCTTCCTGCAGGTAGTGCCACGTCACCAGCTGAGGATCTGGAATGTGGGATGTGAAGGGGCAGTGGGAGGAGACAAACTGAAATTAGCAAAAGGACTCCTTCAGAATGGAAACCTTATCCACTGCACCAAAAGGGAGCTGGGCCCCCCCAACCCAGCACACACAGAGCTTGTTTGCAGAACTGCAGAGACAGTATTTCTATCAGGGTTTCATCCCAGGTGGTGTAGTCAGAACTGGATACCCAAATTTCACTCCGAGATAATAGAATGAGTTGGATCATGTTGTCAAACACTCACTTCATTGTTGGGAAGTTGTATCAGCTTAGTGGTCATGTTTTGTCGGAACACAGAAGACTCTTAAGAGCTTTTTTCTCACAGTGCTTTGCGAGCCAATCTGAAACTTCCTGATGTACTGTCATGATGGCCCAGGTTTGGAGAATTGCACAGGGATGTTTAATCTTTACTTCCCTGATAGCAGAGATTCTCACACCAGAAATTAGCTAAGAACACATGAGCTGCCATACAAAGTCAGACCAATGATCCATCTAGCCCAGTAGGATTTCCAGAAAGCATTTGATAAGGTCCCTCACGAGAGACTCTTGAGAAAGTTAAAAAGTCATGGGATAGGAGATAGTGTCTTACTATGGATCAGAAACTGGTTAAAAGATAGAAAGCCAAGGGTTGGACTAAATGGTCAGTTTGAGATGTAAAAAGTGGTGTGCCTCAGGGATCTGTATTGGGACCAGTGCTGTTTAATGTATTCATTAATGATTTGGAAAAGGGTGTTAAGAGTGAGGTGATCAAATCTGCAGATGACACCAAGAGATTCAAGGTAGTTAAAACACGAGTAGAC
>QEPC01008313.1:646462-661837 GCA_003113815.1 Sphenodon punctatus
TCAAAGATGAAGCCCAAGCTGCGGGCTTGGAGAACAGGATAGATGGTGACTCCATCGATGCAGATGGGCAGGTTAGAGGGAGAGGAAGGGGAGGGAGGAAAAATGAGGAGTTCGGTCTTGGCCATGGTGAGCTTGAGTTGACGTCGGGACATCCAGGCGGAGATGTCGGAGAGGCAGTTGACGAGGCGTGAGTGGACAGAAGAGGAGAGAGAGGGGGTAGAAAGATAGAGTTGAGTGTCATCAGCGTAGAGATGATATTGGAACCCGTGAGAGGCAATAATTTTGCCAAGGGACAGGGTGTAAATAGAGAAGAGGAGAGGGCCAAGGACAGAGCCTTGGGGGACCCCAACCAAGAGGTGGAGGGTGGAGGAGGCACTTTAGATAAACAATTTTAAACAACTGTAGCTTGTAGTTGGTCCAATAAAAGAGATCATCTGAACTACTTTGTCCCCAATTTTAAACCAGACATTGTGGTGCAATGAATCAGCCCATTTGGTTGCTAACTGAAAAGATCGTGTTAAAAACCATGCAAAGACAGTGAAGAGGATCAAGTTGCTATATATGGTGGTGTTCGTAGGTAGGGACATATGGTGAAGGAAAGCCATGCACCTTATCCTCAAACATTCGAGACTGGTTCCTGCTGGAGACAGAATCCTGGACTGGGGCTGAGCAAGTATGGCTGTTCCTATGACTTTGGCCAAAATAGAGAGCAGCCTTCAGACTGCTGGTTGTTTTCACCAAAGTCACAAGAGGCAGTCTGAAGACCGCCAGCCGAAAATATGGCACAACTGGGCCAATACGACTCATGCTCGACTTTCCCAGCCTGGCAAGCTCAACCAGCCATCACTTCATCCCAGTTCCACCTCATGCATCCCAATGAAAGGTCTCCTCTGGTGATACAGTAGTAGCAGCAGCAGCGGCAGCAAAGATTAAATGCACCACTTAAAAAAACAATCATGACTCTGAACCCAGCTGAATTCCATAGACCACCACACCTGCTGAATGTAATCTACAGAACTCTCAGTTCCAGCAATGGTGGAAAGCTAGGGTATTATCTCCCTGCTCCTAAATCCTGTGTGCTCTCCCTGGCCCTCCATCTGGGCTGGTTGATAAATGAACCACGACCTCCCCAAACCCCCATCACAAACAGTCCCCATGAACTCTCTGGGTCAAAGCACTCTCTAAGTGCCAATATCTATAGACCCATTTGTATTCCTATCCAGCCCCATATTTCCATGACTTAAAGGTGAACTCCAATGCTTTTACAAATACACAGAATCAAAACTGCTTAACATCTACTAAAATAAATGTGTGGGCTTAAAATTACAGGAGACTCTGAGGAAATGAAACTGTTGGCTTGGATAGAATTCTCACCTTCATTCCTGTATATGAATTGGTTAATGATCATTTAGGGCACAATCCTCTGCCATTATAGTCAACAGCAAAACTCTTGTTGTCTTTAATGGCGGAGGATTATCCTGCCCGGTCACAATCCACAAGCCATTCTGGAATGAGTAGG
This sequence comes from Sphenodon punctatus, assembly GCA_003113815.1. NCBI lineage: Eukaryota > Metazoa > Chordata > Lepidosauria > Sphenodontia > Sphenodontidae > Sphenodon > Sphenodon punctatus. Next base: position 647,982 of record QEPC01008313.1, read on the forward strand.
TTGTGGAATGTGGTCTGCGAGTCTGCTTTGCACCTCTGCCCCACACCTTAATCACTTATTATTATTATTATAAGCTTTTATATAGCACAAGCAATGTACCTGGTGCTTTACAGAGAATAAGATAGACATGGTCCCTGCCCGAGAGCTGACAATCTAAAGACAGGGGGAGGGGAGACAGGGAAGGGGGAACAGTGGGTGTCTCTACACCTAACACTTGCGACCCTCCCAGCTGCCTACCAGGGGATCGCCATTATGTTTGGTCACTCAAACACAGGGTCTTGCCAGAGTAAATGTGGGTTTGTGGCTGGGAACTGGGGAGGTCATGAGGAGACCTGTTGAGCAGCTGATAACACCGTACACAAGTAACATCTGATCAATGCCACCACCCTGTCACTCAGCATTGGCCAGTTCCACTGGTGGGGCTGGGGGAGTATGGAGTGGAAGGGAGGCTGATAGGGTGAGCCACAGCTCCCTGGAATCAGGCTGGAGGTCCAATACTGGTGTGGTGTTAGTCAATTACAGGGAATAGCCGTTAGTAAGTTTCACAGTATGACAAGTAGGATCCTGTATTTGGGCTGCCACCCAAAGGGCTCTCTCCTGGTCGGCAGAGTTCATAGCATGGCAGCATAGGGCATTTTTACAGAAGACACTCTCCACCCACCCACTATACATGTTGCAGGGCTGTAGTGTTGCCCTATGGGTGCCCTGTAACATGTATAGTGGGAGGGTGGGTAGTGGGTGGAGAGTGACTTGTGTGAAAATGTCCATAAACACTTGATCAAACTGCTCCACCACGGGATGATGACACAACCAGAACCACAGGGCTGACTTTCCTAACATAAAGGGCCACCTTCTGTTCTTCGTTCAGAATGACTAACATGCTTCTGGTGATCAGTACAAATCCCCCATCTAAACAAGCTTTAACCACTTTGATCATGAGAACAGCAGCATGGTCAGTCAGTGTTAAGGAGTTCTTAATTCAGAAGAGCTGACTGTGAAAATATACCTGTAGCCGTGGGCCTCAGTTCCCCATCTGTAAAATGGGAATAATATTCTTACCTTCCCGTGACTGTCTGATCTATTCAGATTGTAAGTTCTTTGGGGGCAGGAGCTATTTTTTCCCTCAGAGGCACACCACCCAGCACAATGGGGCTATGAACTTGAGATTTTGCTGTAATATAAATAATTAACTGTCATCTGCACCATATCACAGGGAAAGAAAACAGAAATGGTGTAATGATAGAAAGTGTGGATCAGCTTTTTAAAGTCATAGTTGCATCTAGGATTGCCACCGCTCGGGGTTTCAACTTCAGACTCTAGGTTTTGATCCAGAGGGTCTGGGGAAGCCCCAATTTCTCCAGGTCCTGGACCACTAAGCGCATTTTCCCTTTGAGGAAACTGAGGCACAACGCGACAGCCAGATGTTTGCGTGGGGCTAACCTGGAGAATTTGGGAAGCAGTCATATCAGAAAGGGGGTGGGCCACAGAGACTTTCTGCCCCCTTTCGGATGTGGCCCCGACCCTGGGGAGCATCGTGATGATGTCATGAAGCTGCGCAAAGGACAGGGTTATGTCAGAAAGGAGCGTGCGACAACTCCTTTGCCTTGTCACCTTTGAGTGTTGTAATGTCACAATGCTCCATAGGGGGCAGGATTACATCAGAAAGGGTGCGATAGCCCCTTTGCCCCACCCCACCCCCAAAATGGGCCCACCCCCTATTGGGTGTAAAATAAATTAACATGGTGGAACAATCTAAGCAAGGAGACAGGAGAAAGTTCTTGCTGCCAACAGTTTAAAAAGGAGCTTTAGAGAGCTGTCGTCAGCAAGTTACATAAAAGGAGAGCACCTATATCATAAGGCCACAGCTTCATTGCCAAAGTTGCATGTCAGGGCTAAATTTGAGCCAGGGCTCAGCCCCCTACATCCCTTTCAGACCGTGTCACTGCCGCTTCTCTGCAAGGACCCCACCCCACAGCTGGATGCAGAAGCACTAGCTTCAGCCTCTCCCCGGAGGGGATTGGGACTGGACGGCAGTATCAAATAGCTGACCGGCGACAGCAGTTCCAGTCCCCGTCCCCATAAAATATAATCCAGCTCTGAGCAAGGGCTGGTAAAGCAGGGTCAGGAACAGAGGCTGGTTGGTGAAATAGTGGGGCTGCTGGCAGGGCAGTTCCACCGGCCACTCTGGATACCTCAACCCCCATGTTTTCATGGTAAAGGGAAGGGATTTCTGGGGCAGGCTTGAACCGGGCACCTAGTTTTAAACAGAATAAGCACAGCAACCCATGTGACTCACTAGCACATACACACACCCCCATGCCTTCCACCCCTTGCTTGGTGTGTGCAACTGGCCAGTTCAAACCAAACCAGTGGTGCTTCTTTATTATTATCCCAGTTCATCAGGTAGGAAGCTGTAACACCGAATCACAGAGCACCCCAAGTTGGTTTTGGATATGGGCCAAACATTCACAAAGAGCATGGGGAGGGAGTCAGCACATGCCTTTAACCTCGTCCTCTGTCCCCAACAAATACCAGAGGAGAAATGTGGTCTCTAGCCCATAGTGACACATTATCCAATCCATACACCACTCTGAGCACTTCCGTCCTCCCTCCCTGACCCCATAAGCACCCCAATCATCCCTTCCACTCAATTCAGGAGCCTGCCTGGAGATCCTCCTGTAGTTTTTTACACAAAGCCCCTGAAACCCTCCGCATGGCCCCCGGCACCCTTCCTAGATAGAATGGTGATTATTTTCTCCCTTCCCCTGCGTGTCTCTCACCCTCACTGACCTTGGGAGCATTTGTCATGAAGGCAGAGGGGAAGCACAACAATTAACAAGCAGGCTGGGGTGGGGGGGGTGAGCTCATCGCCTCAATGAATGGGCAGCCCGGCACAGCTGGAATTCAGAGCACCGCAGACAGCATTGAGCCGACGCATTCATCTGCAGAATGGAGGGAGATGAAAGCATTTCCTGCACTGGTTGCCTGGCTGACCACAGCACCAAAGACCCCCAGGAGTTCTCCTGTTGCTGCTTTGGTGGAATCCAGCGAGTGAGACCGTGTGGTGGGCACATGCAGAGGAGGTGCAGGGTAACGAAGAGGTTTTGCTGATTTCCCCTCTTTCGTCTCAGGGCTTGTGGGAGTCACAGGAAAAGGCTTAGCCATTAGAGTAGGGATGGGAAAGAGTTGGGCAGGCACACAAAGATAATACAACTCAGCTCCCTGGTTTGTTTATGTTGAATTGATGCGCGGAAGCAGTGTGCAGCTGATGCTCTTGTAGGATAAAGTACCGTGTAGCCTAGTGGATAAGGTGTTAACTTGGAGCTGAGAGACCAGGATTCAAATCTCATCTTAGGGCGCTTTCGGACATGCATTAAAGTGTAGTTATTAGTTCTGGCGGTGTGATGTGCATGCAAATTGGGCACAGCTTTGATAACATCGGAAAGGTGTGCCGCGCATTACTGAAGCTTTTTGGTGCACTGACAAATGCGCTGTAGCAAGCTGGATTTTGCAGCTCAGTACAGTGCATTTGTCAGTGTGCCGAAAAGCTTCAGTCATGCGCGGCACACCTTTCCGATGTTCTCAAAGCCATGCCCAATTTGCATGCACGTCACACCGCCCGAACTCGTAACTACACTTTAATGCATGTCAGAAAGCACCCTTAGTTGTGAATTCACTGGGTGGCTTTGGGCATGCCTCTAACTCTCAGCCTAAGTTCCTTTCCCATCTGTGAAATGGGAATAATAATTACCCACATAACAGCTGTCAGATGTGATGAGATAGGGGTTTCAAATGACATAGATGCCTGTCCAGTAGGAGACTAATCAAAGCCACTTTTCACCTGGAATACTGCATTCAGTTTTGGGCACCACACTTCAAGAAGAATGTTGACAAGTTGGTGAAGATTCAGAGTAAATGTCTAGAGAAGAGAAGGCAGGAGTTGGTGAACGTGATAGCGGTTTTCAAATATTTAAAAGGGTGCTACAAATAAAGATGGGGAACATTTCTTTTTCACTGTCAGGCCCAAGTTTAATCTGCACTGTCAGAGAAGGTAGAACAAGATAGAATGGGCTTAAATTGCAACAATGTCGATTTTGGTTAAATTGCAACTATGTCGATTTTGGTTAAATGTTAGGAAAAACTTCCTAACTGCAAGAATAAGTTGCCCAGGGGGGATGGGGAATCTCCTTCTTGGGTGTTTTCACAACCCAGCTGGACAAGCATCTGTCTGCCAGGCTGTAGGCAGAGTAAGTATATCCTGTCTTGGAGCAGACGTTTGGACTAGGTGACCGCTGAAGTCTCTCTTCCAGCTCTACCATTCTATATGATTCATGCAGACTAGCACACAAAATCCCTCCTGACTAGGCTGGAACTGAACCAGTTTGCTAAGGGGGTCTTACTATCCAGCGCCACTGCCAGCTCCTCCATCACCCAGCACCCTTGAACCATTTCATACTATTTGAACGTGAAAGATGCAGAGAAATGGCAGAGGAGAGCAACCGAAATGGGGTTCAGGGAGCAAAACCTATGAGGAAAGGTTAGAGAACTGGGCATGCTTGGTCTGGGAAACAGAAGGCCGAAGGGAGATAGGATAACACTTTTCAAGTAGGTAAAGTGGATAGAAATCAATTGTTCACCTGGAGCACTGGTTGTAAGACAAGAAGCAATGGGCTTATGTGGTAGAAAAAATGCTTTCGTTTAAATACGAGGAAAAACTTTCTGACTGCAACAGTGGTAGAAGCAAATTGACAAGGGAAGTAATTTGAATAATGAAATCCCTATCAGTGATATTTTTAAAACAAATAAGTTGGCTAAACATGTGTCAGGATTGGTTGAGGTTTAGTGTGGGTGGAGTCAGGACTATATGCTCTCCCTTCCAGTCCCCTGATTCTATCATTGAACAAACCAGGTCTGTTCCACTTTAAGGATAACCCGGGGCGGGGGGGAAGAGTTTGCTTTTAACTTCTAAAACCATCTGATTCCTGTGGGCTGGTGATGGTAACTGGGGGCGGGGGAGGGGAAGCTCTGGCGCTGCAGCACACCAAGTCACTCTCCATATGGCACTTGGGCGAGAATAACACGGCAGCAGGGGCTGCACGCAAGGCTAGCGAGGCCAGGTTGTATCCGCACTCCCTTTAGAAATCCTAGTTTTTCAGGGGTTTAGAACTCAACCATAACACCAGGCTGCTGCAGTGGGAAACTTTGCATACAACCGGATCAGCCTGGGACAAGTGCTCGTCTCAAGAGTAGCATCCAGAATCGTAGCTCAAAATACAAATGTAATTTGGAAAAAAATTAAATGGCTCTCTCATTTCTTTCTATTCTTTCCTGTAACTTAGAAATGGCTGGGTTGGTGGTGGTGGTTTTTTTGTTTTTTTTAAAAAGACAGACACATTCTGAGGCTATTGCTCGGTAACGAGGACTTCTGCCTTTGGGTATTTTCAGAAGGGGAAAATGGAAAGTGGCTGAGCTACTGAGATTTCCATATCAGCTGCTGTACACGCACTCTGCATGGAAAAAAATCCTTAGGAAATTTCTGTGGAAAAAAAAAAAAAGCCCCACAGAAGGCAGCGTTAGCTTGCTAGCCGGACACACCATGCCAGAAGGGTCTGACAGAGCTGTTACGGTCTATCGGGCCAATAATCCACAAACTAAGACGGATTTATTGTACATGGCAGGTCGTAACAGCTCCAAAGAAACCATCACTGTCTACTGTGCTTAAAATTCACTTTCTTTTTTTAAAAGGGCCAAAATATGGGTTTACAAGATAAGATGCACCAGTCGTTCTCTGATCTGTTGTGTACACAACCCCTCATGAAAATATTCTCCCCACCCCGACACCACATTGCACTGCTGGGGCCCTCGCCGGAGCACTACTAGTTACCAGTGTATTACCAGGAATGGTTTGCATCTCTGCTAGCAAGATGGATTTGCAGAACCATTGTTTCCAGCGTGATATTACCACCGAACACATGGGAACATAAAAGAAGCACATTAAATCCAGCCCAGGCCTTGCATAAATCCAGCACAGGCTTAGCTTTCTTCCAGCTGGAAGGAAAGTAGCAAGAGACAAGCCTTTAAAAAAAAAAAGAAGAAGAAGAGTTTGGAGATGTGTTTGAGTTCAGCCACCCACAAGCTGGGAATTTCATACGTCGGTGCCACGTTCAAGATTACCATCCAGCAAGACTAGGTTAGAGAATTTTATTTTATTTCTAAATATAATTTTTATTCCTTTGAGTTTTATTTCTGGCCGTCGCAGAGCAGACAATCTCCGCAGATAAAGAGTCCAAACAGCTGAGCATATGCACAGTTGCAAGGTTGAAACCATAACAATTACAGAGCCTGCTCAAATCATTCAAACACTGGAAATCACTCCGGACCTGGGCAAAAGCTTACGTTGGAGATGATAATATCAGACTGGGATAAGAGAGGATAAGCTAACAGGTTTAGTGGACAGCTTGTCTGAGTCAGCGTGGCTGAGGCAGGGAGATATTCATTTGCAGTAGTAGGAGAGGAGAAACCAGCAGGGGAATGACAGATTCTCCTCTCATTCACACGGGTGTAAATCAAGAGTAGCCTCGTGGAGTTGATGGAGCTACACGGGGGTAAATGAAAGGAGAAGCAAGCCCCGTGTGTTTGAAAATCTTGGACATCTTGATTGTTCCTCCAACGTCAAGAAGTCCAATTGTACCAGGTGCTCCGTGTGGGATTACGCCCTCCAGCTGCGACGGAGAGATGAGCAGCTGCTACAAATGTCAGATCAGAATGTGAATACTGGATTTTGTCCCACAGGCAAAGCAATGTCCGCTGCCTGTGGAGAGCCACCCACTCTCCTTCTCTCAGCCAAAGTTAGATTTTTCTCTAGAGGTGAAAGCTATTGCACTCTCCCACTGCACTGGCAGAACGGATCGCTCGGCAAGGTTTTACCAGCGTAATCTTGTGTCGTATGGAAAAATCAGTACAATAGTTCGAGCTGGCTGCACTATGGCATCAGGAGAAGAGGAATGTCTAGTGGCTAGAAGCAGGAGGCCAGAGGTCAGCATTCCCAAGCTCTGCACCCGAGTAGCAGAGTGGCAATGGCTAGAGCCAAGGTGGGAAACCCTTCTCCCTAGAGGCCAGATCCCCAGTTCCACAGGGCTCCACGGGCAAGTGTGTCCGACGAGGGGAAGAGGGGGATGTGAGCCCTATGTAGGCAATGTGACCCCCTAACTAGGGAGTGTGGCTGCCTACATAGAGGAAGTGGCCACTGGCCCAGAAGCACTGCGCAGCCATCAGGCGGATGGTGGGCTGCTGGCGGGCTGGGGAGCCACATCTAATCAAGATGCAGGGGATACTCCGGGGGCCATTTGGTAGCTGTCCGTGGGCTGTAAAAGGACTACAGGCCAGAGGCTCCCCATCCCTGAGTTAGGCCACTTTGGGGGAGCACGTCACTTCCGGCAGCGCGGGGAGCATGTAAACACTCCCCACGCGGCTTTTCTTTCAACGCGGGACTCAGGAGGTGCGTTTCAGCGCCTCGTATAAAAAGCGGCATTTGAGTTGTTTGGATTATGGGCTTCTGTTCTTGGCAAGGTCAGGATAAAAGACGCGGGAGCTCCATGCTGAGCCATACTTGGGGGCCTCCAACCAGGCCACCTATGGAGTCCGAGAGAACAGGAAGCCAGCCAGTGTCAAAGTCAAGGCAGGAGGAGAAGGGCTGGGAAGTAGGCAGTGATGTTGTGCAGCGTCCCCTGGACTCGGTCACTGAACTGCAGCACAAGCTTCAGAGACCTATTGTGGCAATGCCCAGAACTAGGAAGCCCAACAGGACTTGGCAGACATGTACACATCCTGACTGAGCCCAAGGATGGTAGAGGCCGGGGACGTCTAGGCTGAGTGGGGGCTGGGGCAGTCCACACTGCAGCATACTCAGGGTAATGGTTGATCTGGCCCTGGTTCTTGGTTCTAGGATGGGAATGGAGTCTAGTGGAAGAGAGCAGGGTATTGGGAGTCAGAGATCCTGGGTTCTGACCTGGCTCTGGGAGGGAAGTGTAGTGCAGTGGTTACAGCAGGCGATTCAGGAAGTCATACACAATCTCTGTGACCTTGACCACACGCTAGGCAAAACCCAGTGGTTTCAACTGACTCCCTTAGCCAAAAGGGGAAATGACCTTGTTACAGCCATGCTGTCGGCAACCAGCTTGACAGAACATGCGAACAATTGCTATGGCTTCCCAAAGAGCATCCCCATGCCAAACATTCACAGGTGCAAGCTGGAAAAGTTTTTAAATAATTAGAAATAGAGCTAGGAGTGCAGACTAAACTTTGAGTAACGAGTTACAGGAGGGAGGGGCTGTGGTGGTCTCCAGTCCTTGAAAATAATGACAAGCAAGGGAGAGACAAGAGCCCTAGCCCTCATCCTGCATTTGAGTCTCCCATAGATAGATGGTCAGTGTCTGACCTTGACAAATGCTATGCTTCTGATGCTCTAGAGAGAGGAATAGGCCATCACCAAGACTCTCCCTGCATGGGCTGTGGCACACTCTTTGATTTATATTGAGGGCGAGTGGTGGCCTGGAAGCAAATCCAGTTTCCGGCTGCAAATTTCCCAACAGGAACGTCTGGGTCACACTGGTCTGACTGGCACTGCTGCTGTCAGAGTAGAGGGGATGGAAAGGGGGAGGAAAGCTCAAGATGAAACCTACGGAGATGGCTCAGCACTTCCCAGAGTGCCACAGAACCCATAAAGAGAGGAGTTTAATTAGCCTTGAAATCATTGCCTTATAAACAAGAATTAAACATTGAAGAAGAGAAATCAATCCGGCAGCCAGTGCTCGTCTGCGCAATCCTGTCTCCGAGACGCCCTCTCCTTGAGGGCACCAGGACCTGGTCAATTTCAGCGATACAGACATGGAGTTTGAAATGAACGAAACCAAGCCAAGCAAATTCTACAAAGGAAGGTGTGGGAGCGGGAGAAGCGAGAAGCACAGGCATAACAAAGGCCACAGCTGGGGGCAGCAGGAGGGGGAGGGGGTGAAAGTACCCTGATCCCAGAAACCCCACGTCCCTGACAGCCTGCTCATGCATAATCCCATGCCAGTTCAGCAGGAGTCCACTGTGATGCTGTCAGGGCCAAGGCTACGGGAAACCCAGGCACCAGCGCTGGGAATGGGGGGTGTCTGCTATGGTAGCCTTAGATTCCAGTGGGGAAAGTTTACCACCTTGGCATTTTAAGGGATAGTGGTCGTCTTGTTACACCAGGACATCAAACTCAAATCCTGGGTCTTCACTTACAGACTCAGCCCCTACTGAAAGTGACTTTTGCCAAGTAAGATATAAGTAAACAACAAGTAAAGTCCTAGTGAAATCCAGAGCACAGTGATACTGGTCATGCTCGCCTCCTTACATCCACTCCGCTTCTCTGATTCCAAAACCAGTATTTTGATTTTTCCCCATTTACTGGGTATCCCCTGCTGAACGGAAGAGCGCTACAATCAGTCAGACTCTGATCTCCCCAGTTTAACATCAGCACAATCCTCTTGGGTTCAGTGGGATTATGCCAGAATTAGACAAACGCATGATCAGAACCAGGACCTACTCACTGTTTTGTGCTGTTTTATTTGCAAAAATAAAACTAATATTTCCCTGCTGTCATAGTCTTTGAACCGGAAATATATTTTGGCTTTTCAGGATTTTGTATGGTTCCCAAAACCTTTCAAATGCCAAAAACTGAATAAAATCAAATCACTTTATACCCATTTAAATGTTGTGGTGTTTATTGGAAGAAAAACTTGTAATGACATCTCTTGGAAAAAAATCAATAATTTTCAGTAGAAATATCCAGGTTTTTTTAACAAAGCATTTTCTTTTTTAAAAAAAAAATAGAGCCATTTTGCATTGTGATCCATTTACACTCAGGGAACCTGAAGCATCCATAACTAGGTGACACGTCATATGTGCAAGGAAAGAGCAGTACAGACCCTTCAAAACTCTTCTTCAGAGTCGATTACAGCTTAATAGACTCTATTAAGGAGGCAGGGGAGATGAGTGAATTTCTGAAGACGTGGCACCACTCAAAAATGAGGTGAGTTTGGTGTGGCCTCAACTAAGACCTTTCCAGCAGGGGATGAATCCTACCATATTGCATGTTCCATCTGGGGGCAGTTTGGCTGTGGCCAGCATGTACACACAACAGGCAAGGCGCATACAAAGCTGGTGCCCACATCAGGATCGGAGCACACCTTAGGTGTACTATGGAGCTAGAGCAGAGGTGGGGTCGGGGACCATTCCCCTCCCAGGGGCAACTGTGAAAATGAGTACAAGTTCGAAGGGCCACACGGAGAGTGTTTTTAAATGAGATGCTACCCTGCATGGCCACCCAGCAGCCACACATCCAACCACCTGTCTGAAGGTGGAGTAGGGGGTATGCATGTATGCATGCTCCTGGGAGCCACAGAGCGCCCACTCATGGCCACTCACCAAGCACTGCCAGGAAATCCCCAGTGCTCCGTGCAGAGCAAGCCAAACAACTCCATGGCAACAGGCACCCACGCATCCCCTGCCCATATGAGCTGGGGGGGCAGCAGACTGGTCTGCCACTCTTTGGCACTGTGCGCGGGGGACACCGCCTTTGTAAATCACAAGAACTGGCCGGGAGCACACCCAGGACATGTTCATTTCAAAGGCCGGCCCAGCACGCTTCCCCCTCCCCCATGGTCCGTGGCAGAGGGAGCGCATGGCGGCTTGCCTCCATGGCCGGGCCGGGGTAACCATGCTGGAATCCCTCCCCTCGCACTCCACCTGAGCGGGTGCTCTGCAGCAGCGTCACTAACCACGGTTCCCGAATGCCTCGCTCATTCAAAAACGCCAATTATTTGGGGGCGGGAGTGCTTCAGAAGTGCCCACAGGAGGAGGATGGTCCAGATCACGGATCGATTCCCTTTGGGTGCAATCCCTCATCTCCACTCTCTTTCCCTGAGCTTGGGGTTTCAATGCTTGGAGGAAGGAACTGGATCCAGGGACCAGATCCAGGGACTGGTAAGGAGTCAAATAAAAACTAGCCCCGGGCCTGAGGTTCCCCATTCCTTGAGCTGGCCCTTGTCATATCATTATTAAAAGCTCTTTGTGAAGCTGGTTTCTCAACCACAGCTCAGCTTTTTACAAACCCTCAATACAGTGTAATATAGGGGAGGAGAAGCTTATAAGCTTGTTTATAAGGAGAAGCTGGGTGAAGAAGGAATTCCTGGCATTAACTAGCTAATGCAGCATTAACTTTGCAAGGGGTAAAGCTTTAGCATAATGGTTTGAATTCCCTGCAAAGTCTCCCCAAACACTTGGACTCTTAAGGCCCAAAACCTCCCACGCCAGCCCAAGTTGAAATCAATGGGGTTAGAGGATAGGAAAACCTAGATACTGTTTTCAGTTCAGAAAATTCTTTCAGCCTTGCCCTGTGGCTCCCGCTGGACAGGTGTCTTGAAGAGAGCGAATGAAGCAATACTCTGGCCCTTTTTACGCAATATGGATCCACGCATGCACACCCAGATCCACCACGCATGCATGCACGGGTGCCACTCGTGTGACTGCCACAGTGACCCACCCATCTCCACCCATCACCCACGCATGGAACAACCAGTGAAAAGGCAGGTTGTTCCATTCGTTTAGATGGGTGTGCGCCTATCTGCACCCTCCCCATCACCCCCGCAGCGGCACTCCACCCGCCGCACACCAACACACCAACACACACACACACACACCCATTTAAAAAGGGCCTCTGTGGAGTCTGGTTCCACTCTCATTCATGCTGGTGTAAACGAGGAGTAGTTCCATTTTAGTTAATAGAGTTATGCTGGTTTTACATGAGAATCAGGACCTAAATTTTTACCCTGCCCCGAGCTGTTTTTGGGGGGTGGGGGGTGGGGTAAAAAAATCCAATAAATAAATTAAATAAATAAATAAAAATCAGGGCTGGAGAACCTTTTCCCTCCTGTGGGCCACTTTGACAATGAAGAGAAAAGCTACAAGGGGCGAGAAAGGAGTTGGGGATGGGGGTGGAACTTAAGGGGTGTGCTCAGGATGGGGGTCTATCTATACCATGGATCTGTACCATGGATCCATCCGCTGTGTCTGAGTGCATGTCCTCATCTCCACTTCCTTCTCCTGAGCTCACTCTTTCAGTGCTTGAGCGCAGGGGCTGGATCCACAGGCCAGATCCAGGAATGTGAAAGGGACCAAGTAAAAAAGAGCCGCAGACCAGAGGTTCATTGAAATCATTGCAAGAGCTAGCAACTCTGCTGCTGTGCAATGTTTCTGTGTGTTATTAAATAGCTACATTGCTCCACCTCAGAAGTAGCTGCATTTAGGTGTTGGGTGAAAGATAGATAATGGATTACAATGGCTTGACCATCTCCAGGCTGAAAAGTACTAGAGAATGTAAGGTGATGATTTAGCCAGCGGTTTTTGTTTTTTTGGTTATATGCACATCAAAGCAGCATGCGAGCCCCCTTTATGGTGTGCATTAAACTATTAATTATCCAGCATTGCTGTCCTCAGAGCTGTATCATGTGACATCCTTTGGAGCCTTCAGGACACCTGCTCCACTGGCAATGGTGGGTGGATGGGATGGGGGAATAAACAGGGTATCGGGGAGAGACGTCAAATTCTAGCATCGAGGAAGGTTTTGATAAATTGGGGGGAAAGATCACTGTCTTTCTGGAGTGTCTCCCCAAACCCTCCCTTTCCAGTAACTTATGGAAGTTATGGGGGTGTGGTGAGAGTTCGAAAGCAGACACACTTCTGTGCAGAGAGAGGAAAGAATTGACAGATTCCTAGAGTACTGGGTGGGAGTTCCCTTCTTCAAGGACACTACCCTGCACTTCCATACAGCTGCTCTGCATAAAACTCTTTTTAAAAGGCCCCATCACCCAGAGTCACAAGATTACAGAAAAGATTATCTATTTAAAAATTAAAAAAACAACAACAGAAAGGTCTCCAGCCCTCAGAGTGGTAGAGACAAGCTTCAGAAACCTGAAGAGAGTCTAATATAAAGGCACAGAAAAACCCTAAGGCAAATAAACAGAACTCCAAATTTATTACTTCTATTATTATTATTAATTACTAGAAAAATCTCATGATTTTAAGTCAATCTTGTAATATACTGGCAACCCCGCTAATGATTTTCAATGCTGGGGGTGGTTGGCAGCAGTGGAAGAGTTACGACAACACATGAAGAATACTGCGTTCAACTGGAACTACAGGAAGGACTGCAAGCATTTAACTATAATAGGAACGGGGGGGGAGCTGCACCGGAGCCCACGAGCCTATGGGACCCATACTCCCTAGTCCAGCTGTATCCCCTGGCACTGGGAAGAGAGTTGAGGGAGCCCGATTCCATCCCCTGCACGAGGGCCCATTCCAGCCTTGCTATGCCCCTGGAGGACTGACAATATAGACTGTAATTAGAAGCACTGATATCTGGGCAGCCCCATTCACAATGACAACCTTCAAGACCAGCAGCTCAGTCTTCCTTTTCTTCCAAAGGGCATATCAGTTTTCTCTCTTGACCACAGAAAATATTAGCAGTGCAATCCTCGGACAAATAACGTGCAGGCTACCAATTAGTATGCACACAAATCCCATTCTCTACAATGGGACTCACGTGAATCCTAACTGGTAGCACACACATTATCTGCTGGAGAAATGGGCTAAAAAAGGTTTTATTTATTTTATATATATAAAAACTTAATACCCTGCCCCTCCTGCCAACAGCCAGCCTGGGGCGGCTTACAATAATCAATAGACATAAAAGCAATATAAAATAATTTAATAACACAGGTTATAATATATGTGTGTGTCTATAGATATAGGGTGAAAACAGACATGAC